>QANW01004233.1:683040-787108 GCA_003254865.1 Dryas drummondii
AGATGTAAATATAAATAAATAAAAGGGGTAAAACTGGAAAATTAAAAGATGAGGAGTCAAACTTGGCTGGGTATTAGTTGACTAGGGGGTTTATGAAAATATTAAGTGTAAAATTGAGGGTTATGGGAGAGGTAGATTTTTTGTGGGGGTTATGAGAGATTTTTTCTCTAACTAGGGGGTTTATAATTATTAACATTACTAATTATTATATACAAATATAAATTAAAATTTAATCAAATATGATGCATAACATATAATGTTTGATGTATATATTTGCAAGAGTAGCATTGGTAGTTTAGTATATCACTAGTATTAATTGCAATAATAGTAATATTAGTAATATATACTAGTATAAGTAGTTTAATAATATATATTAGTACATATTTTATTAATTTAGTATATATATATATATACCGATAAATATGAGTAGATATATATATATACATACATTACTTACTTAAAGATGAAGTTCTTATTTTCTTAAAAATAATAACATTTACTTTATTAGAAAATGACTGTATATATTTTAACTCATACTTTTGATAATATTAAGGCTTAATTATCGATTTACCACCCAAAATTGTAACTCATTCCCATTTTACCACCTGAAAGTTTTTTTGTCCCAGATTACCACCTGTAACTTACATCCGTGTCCCATTTTACCTTGTTCCGTCAACAATTCTGTTAATGCTGACGTGGCGCACTGGATGTGCGCCACGTGTCACATCTTTTTTGTATTTTTTGATTGTTTTGATTTTTCTATTTTTATAAACTTTGAAAATTAATTAAAAATAGCTCCGAACTTAGAAAAATACACGGAAAATTCCTACCGACTTGTCTTAACTAGTACTAATTTACTATGGGGTAAAAATGCCAATTTTCCCTCTAAAAATTTCCAAAAAATTTGGAAAGTCCAAATTTATTTCTAGAAAATTAAAAGACTCTAGACTCTTTGAAAATTCATAGAATAATCTCCCGAACTCAAAAAAATATGAGATCTGCACCGTTAGTCTTCTAAAAACTAACAATACCTTTCTCGTGAACACTTTCTACCCAAAAGACCTCTCGGTCTGAGAGAAAAATAAAATTCCCTATAAAATAAATTCTAGAAAAATTCTAAAATTTCTGTAAAATCTTGAAATAATTCTCTAAAACAAGATTTTGGTAATTTTTCAAAATATTTTTGAGAATTTTTCCAAGAGTTTACGAAAATTCTAGAATTTATTTAATAGAGGAAAATTTATTTTAATTTTTTAGAAATAAATTTGGACTTTTTAATTTTTTTTTTGAAAATTTTTAGAGGGAAAATTGGTAATTTAACCTTATAGTAAATTAGTGCTAGTCAAGACGAGTCCGTAGGAATTTTTCGTGTATTTTTCTGAGTTCGGAGCTATTTTTAATTAATTTTCAAAGTTTATAAAAATAAAAAAAGACGTGACACGTGGCGCACATCTAGCGCACCACGTCAGCATTAATGGCCAGATCGTCAGCATTAACGGAATTGTTGACGGAACAAGGTAAAATGGGACACGAATGTAAGTTATAGGTGGTAATCTGGGACAAAAAAACTTTCAGGTGGTAAAGTGGGAATGAATTACAGTTTTGGGTGGTAAATCGATAATTAAGCCTAATATTAATATGATAACATTATAAAATTATTTTTTTTATAGTTGTTTATAATATTAGTAGTTTAATATTTATTGTATACTAACATAATAGTATTATATAAGCATATATAAATAAATTTCAGTCATTGTTTCAGTTTTTCAGTATATATTTCAGTTTTTTCGACAATAATCGATTCGGTTTTTTTCAGTAATAATTTTCGGTAATCAGTCGGTGTACTAACTTTTTTCGATTTTTACCAAAAGCAAACCAACTTTTTTTAGATTTTCAATTTTCAAATTGTAAAAATTGGTTTACCAAACCAAAAAATTTCGGTCAGTTTGGTAAAAACCAAATTAAAGGGCAGCCCTAACATGTCCGTTTGGATACAATCTTAATTATTTTGGATATATATAAACACAATATCAAATATAAACATAGCTGCATAGGCTTGAAACAATACGTACCTACGTTACGCGGAGAACCGCACATTGTCAATGGGTAAGAAGGTTCCTCTGGAAGGCCATGTTGCTCTATGAAAACGTTAAGAATGTGCAAATTGATGTGTTTCATGTGGGAGTAGCTAAGTTGATGATAGCTCCAGAGATTTTAAGGCGGCCAATACATACAGTCCACAATGGTTGAGTTTGTTTGACCTTAGAAATGGAGGACAAAGACCCAAAACTCTTTCCTTTTTCTTTTCTTTGTCCCCACTAGCTAATGATAGCAAGAAAGAATGATGGCGATAGCCATATGTATATGGATTCTCTATTCAATAATTTCAATTAGACAACTACATTCATCTCACCAAGACCAACCATGCCTGAAAAAGACTCTTTGGTTACACAAATTAACAGATGCCCTGTGGTCTCCGGAATTTGCTATATATCCATAAATTAAGATGCTAACAACATATCCATTACGACAACTATTTATTTATTAATTTTGGAGGAAATATCTAGTAATCTCGATCAGTCTCTTCTCATAATCACTCAAACATGCTAAACTCTAAACCCTATTTTTCATATTCACTCTGCTCCTTAGTGGTTGTGGTCCCTAACCATGAAATGGCATTACACCAACTATATAAATGCAATCGGAATGACAACGGATGTCCACTAAATGCAATAGGGATGAAATTGCATAATTTGTTGAGCAATCATTCTGATCCGGCCTGAAGATGGCGATGTGTTGCCTGGTCAGTGAGGTTTGGCAAAGGATTAAGGGGGGGACGGAGTCAGAT
Source organism: Dryas drummondii (assembly GCA_003254865.1). Lineage (NCBI taxonomy): Eukaryota > Viridiplantae > Streptophyta > Magnoliopsida > Rosales > Rosaceae > Dryas > Dryas drummondii. The sequence goes on from QANW01004233.1 coordinate 685,889, forward strand.
TTGTCATTCTCATCCCCATTTTGCAGTTAAAATGGAATTCTATTAGGTATATGGGGTCCCAATACATATTTTTTAAAAAATTCTTATTAAAATAATAAATAACCGGTTACCATAAAATTCAAATATGATAACTCAATTCTAAAACAAAGTCATAATTAAAATCCAAAATTCTAGGAAAATTTCTGTGTGACCGTAACATCATGTTACATGCTAGCGTGATATTGTTACCAATAAATTAATTAACTTAAATTATAAAATGTGAACGATTATTAAAATCTAATTAAAACTCTAAACCCTAAGCAATATCCTTAAAAATTTTACATGTGTTATATATAATGTAAGCGAATTAGTAATACATCAACATATCATGTGGTGTTATGGCCACACTAAAAAAAATTTCCCAAATTCTTGTCACGAAAAAACAAGATTCTACCTCCAAGTGGATAGATTCATCAAGGGTAATTCCGCGTGCATGAATCCAAAAACAATATATGATGATGGCTATTAAGAATATTTGGCCTTATATAAGTAGTTAATTAACCATAAATATTTATAATGGCCACATAAGAGCTTCGTAAGTTGATGACAACATGGATGACACAAATTATCATTAACTTAAGATCCAGTTTCTTGATTATTCTATTCAATTTCCAAAAGCTGCTGCAACTATTATGCAATAAAAAATTGAGTGAATTGCAACATGATCGAATACATGCGCGCTCAACACATGACTGAAAATATATATATAAAAGTATAGGATGGACAAAAGAGAATAATATATAGGGCAACTTTCAGTATTGGAACATGGTTGAAATTAGTACTCACAGTCATGATCGATCATATAGCTAGGTCCAATTTATAACTAAGATAAAGGCTCTTGACTCCTAGCTAAACTAAAACGTACAGCACAAGTTAAAAACCTCCCCAGAAAAAACCTGCTGCTCCCAACTCTCTCTCTCTGCTATCATTTCCACTAACAAAAACCGGCCACGTACTGCTGTATGTCTTTCAAGGATAGGGTTACTAGGCTCTTTGTCTTTATCAACTTCAAGAATGATGTGCAGTACTTTAATTATGCTGGATTAAATAGTCTAATCCTATGTTGGTCCTGATCAAATAAAGGGACTAGTAATCTATATGGCTAAGTTTAGCAAGAGATCATGAGGGTACCAATAAGTGAGAGTTGGTGATGGTAGACCATAGAAAAATACTACGATCGATCCCCATTCAATTTCAATTGTGGGAGGCACTGTTTTGAGCATCACCATGAGAATATTATTCGATAAAAAAGGTAATGATCGAAGGGCCCTATGACATTATTATGTTCTGTGTTGAATTTGATTTATGCGAAAGTATACGTACCCAATAGAAATTTAGTTTTGTTGATAAGTAGCATGCATATGCATTGATGTGCAGCTTCTTTTTTAAATGAAACAGAACCATATGTGTAATTGAGCTCGTAGATTGACCATATTGAAGCATATATATATGGTGGCCGGGATCGGTCACACTAGTAATTGCATGGAGTACTTGCTGCAGCAACTCTCAACACATTTTAGAGTATATAACCTTGTAATCAACTAGTTCTTATCCTAATGATAGTGCATGCTAGCTAGGAAAGAAATTCCTTGAATTTGCATTTTGCATATGTCAATTAACTCAAATTGGTGGGGACTGGTAACTTTTATGGTTAACAGTATTTATTTTTATACTTACTACTACTACAAGAAAAAGATATTTGGGCGACAAAACTTTGGGAGACGAACTCAAATTTGTCGCCCAAAGAAGTTTTGGGCGACGAATTATAACATTAGTCGCCTAAACTAATAAAGGTTTGGGCGACGAATATTGTGTTCATCGCCTAAAACACTTTTGGGCGACGAATATGGTCTTCGTCGCCTTAAATTACGCGCCAAAATACTCTTGGACTATATTTTGAGCGAGGAATCCATATATTCCTCGCCCAAAGATATTTTAGGCGACGAATAACATATTCGTCTCCCAAAGAATCTTTGGGCGACGAAATTATTCCTCGCCCAAAGTCCAGTTCATTTTTATGTACTTTTATAGTTAGGTATAGGAATACGATGCGATTGTGTTTTCAACTATCTGAACCGTTCATTTTTTACTTCCATACTCAAAGATCATTCCTGTAAAAATTTAGTTCAATCGAAGATGTAGAAGTTAGGTAACGGCGGTCGAATTGATGAACGATCGTGAGTTTTCTAATGATAATTCAATAGCTAGCTGAATTCCAATTTAGCTGATTTTTTGCAGAGATGATCTTTGAGTATGAATATAGAAAATGAACGGCTCTGATTGTTGAAATCACGTTGTGATCTTCACAATTATTGAAACGATAAGGTTTCAACGAAAGAGTTAATAGAATTATATTTTTCAAGTGTTGAAACCGTTCATTTATATGTAGATGGGCATATCTTGATTGTGTTTCCAACGATGCGAACCGTTCATTTTTTAGTTCCCTACTCAAAGATCATTCCTGCAAAAATTTAGCTAAATCGAAGATGTAGAAGTTAGGTAACCGTAAAATTATTTTATATTTGTATATATTTAAAATTATAAATATAATTTAGTAATTAAGTTAAAATTTAGAATCTTATTGTATATTATTAAGTATACAGTCTTATTATAATATTTTATTATATATATATTTAAATACTAAATATAAATTATAAATTTGTAAAATATGGTATTTATTACGGCCATACTTTGGGCGACGAAATTATTCCTCGCCTAAAGTCACTTTGGGCAGCGAATCTATATATTCCTCGCCTAAAGAGACTTTGGGCGAGGAATANTCGTGTTTACAACGATCGTAACCGTTCATTTTTTAGTTCCCTACTCAAAGATCATTCCTGCAAAAATTTAGCTCAATTGAAGATGTAGAAATTAGGTAACGGTGCTCAAATTAAAGAACGATCATGAGTTTATAATGATAATTCAACGACTAGCTGAATTCTGATTTGGCTGATTTTTTGCAGGGATGATCTTTGAGTATGAAGATATAAAATGAACGGATCTGATCGTTGAAATCACATTTTGGTCTTCAAAAATATTGAAACGACAATGTTTCAACGAAAGAATTAATAGAATTACACTCATCAAGTGTTGAAACCGTTCATTTATATGTAGATGGGCATATCTTGATCGTGTTTACAACGATCATAACCGTTCATTTTTTAGTTCCCTACTCAAAGATTATCTCTGCAAAAATTTAGCTCAATTAAAGAAGTAAAAATTAGGTAACGGTGGTCAAATTAAAGAACGATCGTGAGTTTTATAATGATAATTCGACAACTAGCTGAATTCCAATTTGGTTGATTTTTTGCAGGAATGATCTTTGAGTATGAAGATAGAAAATGAACGGCTCTGNCATCGCCTAAAACACTTTTGGGCGACGAATATGGTCTTCGTCGCCTTAAATTACGCGCCAAAATACTCTTGGACTATATTTTGAGCGAGGAATCCATATATTCCTCGCCCAAAGATATTTTAGGCGACGAATAACATATTCGTCTCCCAAAGAATCTTTGGGCGACGAAATTATTCCTCGCCCAAAGTCCAGTTCATTTTTATGTACTTTTATAGTTAGGTATAGGAATACGATGCGATTGTGTTTTCAACTATCTGAACCGTTCATTTTTTACTTCCATACTCAAAGATCATTCCTGTAAAAATTTANTTTAGATTCCTCGCTTAAAGTCACTTTAGGCGACGAATATAAACATTCGTCGCCCAAAGTCAAAAATTTTTTTTCCCCGTGTGCAAATTTCACTCAAAAAATTGGCGGGTTTAGGGTTCGCGCAAAAAATTTAACACATATAGGCGACGAAGATTATTTCGTCGCCCAAAGGACTTTAGGCGACGAATAAAACATTGTNCGGTCGAATTGATGAACGATCGTGAGTTTTCTAATGATAATTCAATAGCTAGCTGAATTCCAATTTAGCTGATTTTTTGCAGAGATGATCTTTGAGTATGAATATAGAAAATGAACGGCTCTGATTGTTGAAATCACGTTGTGATCTTCACAATTATTGAAACGATAAGGTTTCAACGAAAGAGTTAATAGAATTATATTTTTCAAGTGTNGGGTCTTTTCCATTTACATCCCAGATCTGCTTTTCTTCTTCTTCTTTATTTTTTTTCTTCCTTCTCTCCCCTACCATCTCATCTTCCTCTCCGCTGCCATCTCTTCCTTCTCTCCCCGACCACCCATCTCCCTCCCTAATCGCCGCCCTCCCCACCGAAACCCACCCCACCCACCGAAACCCAACCCCACCCGCTCCNTGTGTTTCCAACGATGCGAACCGTTCATTTTTTAGTTCCCTACTCAAAGATCATTCCTGCAAAAATTTAGCTAAATCGAAGATGTAGAAGTTAGGTAACCGTAAAATTATTTTATATTTGTATATATTTAAAATTATAAATATAATTTAGTAATTAAGTTAAAATTTAGAATCTTATTGTATATTATTAAGTATATAGTCTTATTATAATATTTTATTATATATATATTTAAATACTAAATATAAATTATAAATTTGTAAAATATGGTATTTATTACGGCCATACTTTGGGCGACGAAATTATTCCTCGCCTAAAGTCACTTTGGGCAGCGAATCTATATATTCCTCGCCTAAAGAGACTTTGGGCGAGGAATATAGATTCGTCTCCCAAAGTGACTTTAGGCGAGGAGCAAACATTTGTCTCCCAAATAGACTTTGGACGAGGAATACATAGATTCGTCGCTCAAAGTGACTTTGGGCAAGGAAAAAGATTCGTCGCCCAAAATCTATTTCATTTTTTATGTGCATCTATATTTAGATATAAGAATATGATGCGATCATATTTTTAACGATCTGAACCGNGTTTTCTGTTCATTAGCTTTGGCTTTTTTTCAAAGGGATCAAGTGCACGTGGCTAGGGGAATAGTAATACACGGGGAAATTTTTCAGGTCAGATTTCAGACTCAATCGCTGCTTTAATGTTATTTGGTTGTTGTTTTTAATTTTTTGTTCTTAAATTTGTTTATTAGTATTGAATAAATTAGTTTAATCCTGATCATTGTTCTTAGGTAAATTAGTTTGTTGATATTTTCTTATGTTAGATAAAAAATTAGTTTTCATATTAAATTAGTTAGTTTTATATGTTTTTTAATTATAAAATTTATTAAGTAGTTTGTTTGTTAGTTTTTAAATATAAAAATTAGTTTAATTACAAAATGTAGATTAATTAGTTTGAGAAATATAATTTAGTTATAAGGTGTAAGGCAATGGAGTCAGCTCCCAATGATGNCAAAAATTTAGCTCAATTGAAGATGTAGAAATTAGGTAACGGTGCTCAAATTAAAGAACGATCATGAGTTTATAATGATAATTCAACGACTAGCTGAATTCTGATTTGGCTGATTTTTTGCAGGGATGATCTTTGAGTATGAAGATATAAAATGAACGGATCTGATCGTTGAAATCACATTTTGGTCTTCAAAAATATTGAAACGACAATGTTTCAACGAAAGAATTAATAGAATTACACTCATCAAGTGTTGAAACCGTTCATTTATATGTAGATGGGCATATCTTGATCGTGTTTACAACGATCATAACCGTTCATTTTTTAGTTCCCTACTCAAAGATTATCTCTGCAAAAATTTAGCTCAATTAAAGAAGTAAAAATTAGGTAACGGTGGTCAAATTAAAGAACGATCGTGAGTTTTATAATGATAATTCGACAACTAGCTGAATTCCAATTTGGTTGATTTTTTGCAGGAATGATCTTTGAGTATGAAGATAGAAAATGAACGGCTCTGATCGTTCTTCACAATTATTGAAATGAAATTAGGGCTATAAAAAATAAATTAGACTTTGGGTGAGGAATTTAAATATTCCTCACCCAAAGTTACTTTAGGCGACCAAATTATTCCTCCCCTAAAGTGACTTTGGGCGACGAATGTTTAGATTCCTCGCTTAAAGTCACTTTAGGCGACGAATATAAACATTCGTCGCCCAAAGTCAAAAATTTTTTTTCCCCGTGTGCAAATTTCACTCAAAAAATTGGCGGGTTTAGGGTTCGCGCAAAAAATTTAACACATATAGGCGACGAAGATTATTTCGTCGCCCAAAGGACTTTAGGCGACGAATAAAACATTGTTGTCGCCTAAAGTCTATTTGGGCGACGAAATTAGATTCGTCGCCTAGGGTCTTTTCCATTTACATCCCAGATCTGCTTTTCTTCTTCTTCTTTATTTTTTTTCTTCCTTCTCTCCCCTACCATCTCATCTTCCTCTCCGCTGCCATCTCTTCCTTCTCTCCCCGACCACCCATCTCCCTCCCTAATCGCCGCCCTCCCCACCGAAACCCACCCCACCCACCGAAACCCAACCCCACCCGCTCCTATTTCTCTCTCCTCGAAACCCACNGTAGTTTGTTTGTTAGTTTTTAAATATAAAAATTAGTTTAATTACAAAATGTAGATTAATTAGTTTGAGAAATATAATTTAGTTATAAGGTGTAAGGCAATGGAGTCAGCTCCCAATGATGTAGTTCAGCCATCCTCGAGTACTGGGAGCCCCTCTATGCCATAGAGGGCCCGTCGATCTCACCGCTCTAGTCAGGTCACCGCTTCCACTTCCGCTTTTGTTTCCGCTTCATCTACTGCGACGTCATCCACTGCGACGAGGGTACCATGTAGTGGGTTGAAGTCTTCTCGGATCGTGCGCAGTACTGGGGCGCGGATTCCAGTCATATATATGTGTGCAAAACGGCCGACGACCGTTAGATCCTAACGTTGACAGTTTGTTCTCGCACGATGTGGGCGCTATTATCAATGCCGAGTGCACCATGGTTGCAACCACTTAGAAAAAATTGCCGGCAGAGATTCAACACAAAGTGATCCGCTCCATCTCAGTGAGTATATAGCTCAATAATTAATTCAAAACGATAAATTTGATCATTCATAGCAATCTAATATTTTTTTCAGGTTAACTTTGACATTCAGATGGATGATCCCCTCACCGTCACGTACATGACAGATTTACTCATCAAGTCCTACAGGCAGTGGAAGCACGAACTACACGTGCATTTCAAGGGATTTTCGTCGGCAGTTGAGGCATTGGCGAACCCCCCTATGGAGTTGGTAGAGCGGTCTGACCAGTGGCGTTTTTTGTGCGATCATTTCATGAGTCCGTCGTTTTTGGTACGTTTTATCATTTTAAGACTTTAAAAAATCGATTATTGTTTTGTTATTCTATTAGTGTATACATACACTAACACATTTATAATTTGCTTAATATTTAACAGAAGAAGTCGGTCGCCAACGCCAGAAACCGGAGAGAGAAGCCGTTTAACCATCATAGTGGTCCGACGCCCATCTCATATCGAGTGGAGTCGCGACGTCGGGTACGTCATTATTTAATTCAATACATAAATATTCTTTAATATTGGTTGGGTCTTTAACAAAATTATTTTCTTTTTTAGCGTGGGTCGCAATTCCCGGAGATAGACACTTTCGGGGATATCTATGTTCATCCCGGTTGTGATGCGGCTAAGGCAAAACATGTTAGTTTTTTATATTTTAATTTTTTTTACAATTTTTTATATTTATTTTTCTGATTGGTTACTTGTATATATAACATTTTGAAGGATGAGATGGTGGCCAACTCGAGAATATATTTGGAGAGCTTGGCCGAGCAGCACCCTCCGGGTACTCCGTTGGAGTCGATTCCAGTACCCGATCCCGATGTCGGACTTCATATTATGATAGACTCATTGGGTGTTAGGCCAGGTAAGGAAATACGTGGCATGGGATATGGGCGGATTCGTGATGTTCGATCCTCGTCTTCGTCTTCGTCTTCATCTTCTTCTCAGCCATCTGCAGTCGTCGCAGACTCGCAGGATTGTCCGCTCAAGTGAAGAAGTTGCAGGAGGACTTACGAGCTGAGAGAGCGGAGAAGGAGGCGTTGTATGCTGCATTGACCAAGGCGATACCTGGGTTTGTCCCGCCACCATCTTCTTATCAACCTCCGTCAGATATGAATGATGATGATGCTACTGGTTTAGAATAGATTGACCATTAGGGTTATTACTACTTTGTATGGATATTTGGATATATAAATTTATTAATTTTGTTTTATATAGTTTTTGAAAAAAAAAAAAAAATTTTATATTAAATTCAAATAAATAATAATCTAAATAAAAAAACAAAAATTTTTTTTTTAAAAAAAATATGTTTATGCGACGGAATTGTTCGTCGCCTAAACATGCTTTGGGCGACGAAGAGAATTTATTCCTCGCCCAAATCAGGTTTAGGCGACGAACAATTTCGTCGCCTAAACGTATTTTGGGCGACGAATAGTCAAATTCGTTGCCCAAAGCATGATTTTCGTCGCCTAAAGCATGTTCTAGCGAGGAAATTAATTATTCCTCTCCCAAAACATGTTTAAGCGACGGACAATTTCGTCGCTCTAACATGCTTTGGGCGACGATTTTCCTGATTACTCGCCAAAACGTGCTTTGGGCGACGTTTGGCGACGAAATTATTCGTCACCCAAAGCAAGTTTTGGGCGAGGAATCATATGCTTTAGGAGACGAAAAAAATCCGTTGCGCAAGGTGTCTTTGGGCGACGAAATTTTCTGGTTCGTCGCCCAAACTCTTGGGCGTCGTAGATTGGGCGATCAAACTCTCGACGAAATTATACTTTGGGAGAGGAATTAGGTTCGTCGCCCAAACCTTTTTTTCTCTTAGTGACTTGAGGTTATGTTCGAATTCTCTTCTCTCAATATCATATATTGGATTAAAATAAAATCTCAGATTGGACCCAAAAGTTCTGCAAATTAAATTTTCTTTATATCCTATATACAAAGAGTGAAATTTCGAAAATTTCGCCGAAATTTTCGTTTTTTAAGGATCCCGAAATTTTATCACACTACCCTTAATTTTCGGTAATTTTTCGGCGAAATTTCGAAAAATTTCGATCCCCCTCACATGCATTTTTGTAAAATTTCGACGAAATTTGCCGAAATTTCACAGTGAACATAAAAAATTTCACTGTGCAGCCTTACCTTATCACTCGGATCTCTTCCTCTTTTTCATCCACACACTCAAATCTCAACCTATTCAGCTATTCTCTCTGTCTTCTTCTCCCCTGCGCACTCGGATCTCTCCCAGTTGCCTCCTTCTCCGACGCGGCGTGACTCTCTCTCTCTCTCTCCTCACTCTGTCTTCTCCGCCTGCGAAAGCGGCTGGCCTCCGACCGTGAGTGGTTGTCTTCTCAGATAGACCCAGAATCTCGACTGGGTGGGTGATCGATTTTGGAGAAACGGCGGGTGGGTACTCGGTACTCCTAGTGGTTGTTCAATTTTCTGCTCGATTTTGGATGAAATATATCATATATGTCTATTTCTTGGTTTTGCTGCTCGATTTTTGTGCTGGGTAGCCTGGGTTTATGCTGGATGTCAAGTATATGCCTGGGTTTATGCTGGATGTCAATTAGCCTGGGTTGCTGCTCGATTTTTGTGCTGGGTAGCCTGGGTTTATGCTGGATGTCAAATATATCATATAGTTTTAGGCTACTTTTAGCAATGGTTGGCCTTTTTGTTTGTCCCTTGGTTCTAAGCTAGTGTTATGCTTTCTTCTGCAGTTCTGCTTCACGATTAAAATTTGTTGTTTGTTGGTTATTTATATAAGCAGAGAAAGCCAGTTCTTTTAGTAGGCTGCATTCCTATTGGATCGCATATTCCGGGTATTGTTTTTATTAGTTTAGATTTAGACTGTGTAGCTGAATTATTCACATGTCTTACATTTGCTAATTAGTACAAAGCTGCAAGAAATTATTAATTTTTTTTTCCACTTTTCCACATTAAATACTATGCTTTGAATATATCTTCTCTTGATTACCCATTTCAATCAGATCACCATGAAATATGACAGCCTAAGGCCCTAAAGTCTATTAAAATAAAAAAGAATATATATAAGATTAATTGATTAAAGGAGTAATGGGACCATTTAATGAAGAAAAAGCTAGAGTACATCTGTACATGCTAATATGAAATTTAGAATTAAATTACATTCAAATGAAGGCAACAGAAGATTATAATTAACATTCTTAAAGATTCTTGGTCCTATAAAGAGATTACCAAATACTTAGAGTTAGAGCATTCAAGGTCTTTTCTATATGCTGGAGATGTATTTTGGGGTGATTATTCTTCGCAATTCACCTACTCTAGACAGGATAATACTGAAGACAGGATAATACTGAAGACAGTGAAAATTTTGAACCTCCTAGAAACTCTATGTGGTATTGAATACTTATTTAATTCATGATTTAAAATTGTAATATAAATAAATTTGAGGTGTAAATGTGTAATTTATATAATTACTAATTAGTGACCCATTTTTTTAACAGTATTTACCACCAGCGCACATTATATTCATCTTATATTACATAAAACTTACTATATAATTTGGTTTCTTCAATTTTTTTTATCAATACAGTAGATAATATGTTAAATAAGCATATGGTCAAGTTTCATTCAAAATTTCCGTATTTTGATAGCAATTTCCGTCGTTTTTATCTCATTTTGTCGAAATCGAAATTTCCTCGAAAATTTCCGTCGAAATTTCCATCGAAAATTTACTCGAAACCGAAATTTTACTCCTTGCCTATATATATTATTCTTCACTGTGTAGGAAAATGCATATTCCTCTTAAGTGCTTGTATAAATAATGATTAGTATATTTTAACCTCATGCTATATATGTTCTATTTAATTTCTTTAAGGAAAATGAATTAGTTGAGGAATAAGGTCTCAGAAAAAATACGACCAAAGTAAAGCCAAAAGAAAAGGGTCCAAGAAGAATGGTGCATGAGTGGAGCAAACTGCGATATAAATGCTAAAAGGTAAGACAAAAGTTAGTGATGGGCACACAAATGTTAAATTGATCAGATCTCCTGCTGCAGTCAATTGCATGCCAATTGCCATTCCTTTGTCCTTGTCAACTGTCGGCATGCACCGATCGATCACCTCACACTTCATCAATTGCCTATATGGCTAGCTAAAATGTCTACTTTTCCTCTTCAAGTCAGAGAGAGTACCTCTCATCTCGATCTTTTTGTGTCACATTTCTGCTGATCTAATCTACTAGCTAGCTAGATACCATAATTCGTGATGACCACCATGAAGGCTTCAAACTTAGGTAAAAACCAAATGGGATATGGGTGCGTTTGTGACTAGGGACCATATACTACAGCTTTAGCTTTTAATTATGTAATGGCATGCAGTTGATCATACAAAGAAAAGATGTATGTTTATGCTTGCTCCTAGCTAGTCCTACCAGTGAGCATAGATATTCTCTTGTAACTTGTGGCAGGGGAAAGTGATGGCTGGTCACAAAACTTTTTTCTGGTTCAGAAATTTTGATATAGAAAATCATACATGTTTTAAACAAAAGTCGATCTTTTAGGAAATTTTCTCTTGCATGTGGATTACATAATATGACATATATATATATATATCATATATGTTGTTAGTCTGTCAATATAAACTATTCATTTGGTTGACTCTTATTAAAATTAATATGTAATTCAAATTCACTGTTTGTCAACTAACATAAGACTTAAAAAGGATTTAACATAGCTATGTCGTCACAAACAAAATAAAAAAGATAAAAAGGATTTGCTTCTTTCTTTTAACTTTTCCAGATACATAAGAGGTTTCATCAAACACGTACATCCACTTTGCAGCCTTGTATTTGAGCTGACAGAAACAAGACGTGATCGACCTCCCATGTTCCAGAGAGCAACCAATTTTCTTTTTCACTTGTGTGGCCTCAAGGACCATAAATCCATAATGGCTTATGCTCTCTACTCTCTCTCTCTCTCTCTCTCTCTCTCTCTCTCTCTCTCTCTCTCTCTCTACGTACCTCGCACGTACACCCAATAATAATATTCCCACATAAAGAACACTGTGCATCTGAAACGTTTGAAAAGTTATTATATATGTAGCAATCAAATCGATCTAAGGATTTCAAATTAAGATAATTAACTTTCGATAGTCCAGTGCAGAGAAGGTACAACTTAAGCACATCAATCATATATAATAAATAAAATCAATGATATTGCAACAGAGATATCAGATATATATATATATATAGATACAAAAGCAAATATATATACAAAAGCAAAGAAGGGAATGCATTGCAAATGCAGGGTGACATATAAATGGTGGACTTTTTCTAAATTATTGAAGAGGAGGTGGACCTTCTAATGGAAATGGAATCTCAGTATAGTTTATATGTATAATGTATCAATTAAGTGCCTTCTTTTCTTTTTCTTTTTCTTTCTGGAATGAGTTTGACAAAGGATGAAGACACTTTTAGTACGTCTGTTATTGTATGTGAGTTGGGAATCTCTGCTCTCTCAGACCCATGAATAGCAGCACTCATCATATCATATATATGGAGATAGAGATATTGGCATTTTGCTTTCAGGGTGATTTCAATTATTTTGCTTGAAATGTAGAACTTTTAGGGCTTGTTTAGCGGTGCTTTTAGAAGAATTAAAAGCACTTTTAAATAATCAAAAGTGTTTTTGCTTGCGTTTGACAAAAAAAAAATTAAAAATATTTTTAGATTTAAAAGCATTCAGAAGCACTTCCAAAGTATGTACATTTACAAAAAGCACTTGAATTTTTTTTCAAAAAAAAAAAAAAACGTGCTTTCTAACAAAAGCGTTCCTATATAAGCATTCTCAAATAGACCCAGTCTTCTAGTTCTAGTGATGCTTATTATGTGACACGTAATAATTAGCATCACTATAACACATATGAGTTATATATTATGCTTATTATGTGACACATATTCTCATGCATTAATTTAATTCAGCAAATATATCCTTGGTATGAGCTATTTTTTTTTAGTTGGGGGAAGGGACGTCGAATTTGGGTGCATTGTGAGTAAATCTACAGTCCTTCCAACTTGATATGAACTAATTTTTTATTTATTTATCAGAGTATGCGTTTAATTTAGTTAAATATATCATTGGTATTACTAATACAAGTCTTATTTTTAAACACAAGTCTCATTAATGTACTAGAGAGAAAACTCAAGAATAAAACTCTAAAATGATAGTTTACGTCTCAAAGTAGAATTATCTCTTGACATATGTTTCGCGTGTGTCGATGCTTCACCCTCTTATACTGAACGTGGTAACTACATCCAATTGCAATTTGCATCAACCAAAACAAAACAAATATATATATATATATATATTTGCTGAATTGCAGTACGATCACAGGAAAAATAAGCAATTAATGTCCACAAAAAAAAAAAATGCATGATGAGAGCCAAAACAAATCAAGTTGTCTTATCCAAAGCCTTGACTATATCTAGAGTTGACATTTCTGAATTTCTTTCATTCATTCATGATTCCTGAATATGGATAAGATTATTGTTTTGTTGACCCATATATACTTCCCTGTCAACTCGTGGGAATGCGTATGGACTTCAATTCTTTGTCTACAAATAAAACAGTAAGAAGCTAAAATTATTATTATTCTAGGGCAATGCTCTTTCTGCTTTCGGTTTGTCATGCTATACTTGTTTTGTCATCAACTTATCCTACATTCTTTATTCTTTTAAAATAACAAAAAAGAAGAAAAAAAAAAAAAAAAAAAAGGCCCATTAGTTAATTCCATAATCTTGAACTAACCACAAATATTTTGCTCAACAGCAGCAGCCTACATATGATTCAAAGTCCTTAACTGGGCCCAAGCCCAAAGCTTTCTCCATATTCCATGTGTTGAATTTAGAAGGAATCAAGGCCCATTTAAAATCCATAAACAAGTGTACTGCTTAAGTTACAAACCAGGCCCATGTAATATTCTTATATAATTATATTCCTCAGTCTAAAAAGAAAGCATACTTGTACCCGATTTACTTCCTACCATTTTTGCCCCATCATGAAGTATTATACCTGCATGGAATATAATCTCTCTTTAGAAAATTTGTGTAAACATGACTATTTGGTCTAGTGGAAGACAAGTCACACTTTATTGAAAAAAATTCTGAGTTCAAATTTAATGAACAACAATTGATTAATAAAAAAATAAAATAAAAAGATTATGTATTTCATAGAGCCCAAAGTAACTATATTTTAGTTGACATATTCATCTTTCTCTTATTAGGGCATAGATTTTAAGTTTTAACCTTTATATTTGTTGCATTACATAAAATGTGAAAGTCGACAAGTTTATCTTTTTTCTTATTAAGGTATAAATTCTTCATTTTTATATTTGTTCGTATCACATAAAGTGTCCGTACCGTAAAATTTCCAAAATTAGGAACAAGTGTGTCATTTCGAGTAGCAAGCAAACGCCATAAACTCTAGTTTCTTTTGCCCCTTCCATAAACTCTAGTTTAAACAAGGACAAGGTGTTGTTTTCTATAGACCTGCATGTTTGTTCTATACATTCGTCGTTTAAGGAACATGGATAATGACACCTCAGCTCGTTGCTATGACGACTTGTCGTATATTGATAAGTAACATGCCTAGCGACCTTACCAATCAACATGTCAATTTACATCGAACATGAGAGGTATTTCAGATATTCGACATGTCGTACGTTTAACGCCCTCTCATAGTCTCATATTCTCATAGATGGCGATCGGTTGGCTTGCAGTTTATTTCCCAAGAGACAAGAGCTATGCAGGGAACAACGTGTGTTTTAGTTCTACCACAAGTTCCAGTTCAATTATATACGGGTCAGCATTTGCCCAGGTTGACATCTTGTTTCTTTTAGTCCAAACCTATTGTGGCCTATTCGGTTGTTGATCAGTCAATTAGCTGGACCAAGTTAGACTCCATAAAAAAAGAAAATTCAGTACAAAAAATTTAGTTCTAGATCTGTCTAATGTTAGGAATCGACTGAATCAAATACAATTGTCTTGATTATCTATTATTAAGTATATTCAAAAGAAAATTTTCCTAACTTGTTGTTTTGAGGTGCTTTTAGATAAAATCTTACTCCTGAATTGATTAATTGGATTTGGTCTTACCATGTGTTGGACATAATGGATTAAATTGAGAATAACATCGGTAAAACATTAAGGAGCCGAAATATGTGTTCTCTGTTAATTTGATATACATTGTTGGCTCATTCCCTGATAGCTTAATTTTTTTGGATACAATAGTTATCTAACATGATATTAGAGCCTTATTTGTAAGATTTGTCTCTCATTATATAGTATTTGTAGTCTTTTTGGGGTAGTGTGGTTTCCTAACAGCCCATAAAGGTAATTTATGATGGTTGTAACAGTTCACACCAAAAATGGTTTGGAAGCGTCTCAGATATTTAGAGTAATATAGACATGCTTAATGAAGTTACCTAGGATAAGCTACAACAGTCTGGGAAAATCATCCTTAATAAAATTTTATAGACAGATTACATTGCAATTACATTTTGCTCCTAATAAAGTTATCTGAACATTTGGCCTCAGCAACACATTTAGCCAATATGTCTAAAAACATCAAATGCAAAATGGTACACTTCTACAAACGACGGAAACATCAATAGAATACACTCTTGCAATGACACGAGAATACGAAGGAAAACCCAAAAAAAAAAAAATAAAGGTCAGAAAATTTTGCAGACCTAGAGGAAGTTCTTCACTATATGTCCTTGTACTCTTTTGGAGTTTGCATTATTCTCTAATTACACTCTGCATATCTCTTATACTTCGGGACAAGCCAAGTTCCACTCATAATTTTAGGAGGGGATGCCCTGTTAGTACCTACTTCCATGTCCCTGCAAACACAAAACAAAGGTTCAAGTATTCAACTTAGTCAGATGTTGAAGATAGGCTAACATCAGTTACATTATTTATAGTGAAATAATATGTTCAAATTTTTTCAGCCACACAATTTAACATGTTATGTTATCAGACTTTGAATTAGTTAATATGCAGTCTGATAACATAACATGCCAGATGGTCAACAACAGATGGTTGCTCATTATATTTTTGCTTCTTTGTGGTTTGTTTTTTCTCCTGTGTTCATAACCAATTACTATGATTTCAAGTTGAATAGTACTCACATCAAATGCAACAAGAGATCTGCAGTAGTTGGTATTGGTGAGCACTGTACTGCTGGAGCCGCACTCACTCTCTTTAAGTGAAACTGCAGACCTGTCAAGTTTTATATACCAAGGATACTGATAATTCTGAGCAGTGGAGCTCACATGTGAAGATGACCTCTGCATCTTCACAGCCCTTGGGATGTTGTTCCTTCCTTCCATGGACGTCCTTCGTGGCCGGCTTGCCTGCCTCTCAAATGGTTCCACAGGCCTTTGCTTTGGTGCACTCTGTGATCTGGCTTTGGCCTTTGAAGATTGTGTGTTGGCCATGTAATTTGGGAACAATGGATAGTCATAAGACAGAGGTTCTCCATATTCCGGCCGAGGGAATGAGAAAGGAGCTCTTGATGGGTCGGCTTTGGACACAGCAGAGAAGCACTGGGGGCTGCTCTGGGCTGTGCCAAAGGAATAGTCCTCAAAATGGGCACTGCAGCCTCCTGGGCTCATGTCACGAGTCAGAGTTGATGGGGTTGGTGAGACCTCATAGGTGTCTTGGTTTGAGTATGCATAATTTGGTGCATACTGAGTGGAAAATCTATGCTGTTCTGTTCTCTCTGTTTGTGTGTGATTGGAATAGCTATTTCTGCTCTTCAAAACTCCCTTTGGTTCACCAAGATCCATCTCCACAATCTTAATGTTCTCTTCCATGCCTCTCTCATAATCCTACATACACATAACCCACATTGCGGATTGACCAATCTAATGTAATCAGAAACTTCTTCACTATTTCACATTGCTATTCAAAACACAAGACAATTTTTATGTGACCCCAAATAAGTACTTTAATTGAAGATTTTGGAAAAGGGTATGTATGAATTGCTTACATTATATGGATGCCTGAGCCTATTCTCCTGCAAGGACTTTCTGTGGGTGGATTGCCTTGGATTCATAGTGTTTACATCTTCAACCATTCGGATCCTCTGAGCCCGAGCTCGAGCCTGGGCTGTCACCAATGCCTGCATGCACCTTAGTGTAGCCTTGGCCTGTTTTCTCACCAGGTGACCCCTCACCAATGCCTGCAACTTCACTAACCCTTTCAATGCACACAGTGCTTTTCTTGCCTGCAGCAAAAACCAATACAACAAACAACATTTGATAATTCACAATCTGCAGGCTCCAATTATGGCAACATGAATAGGGAATTCCAGAGTTTTTCGTACCAGATAAGAACGAAAGAAGGATTGGATTTTTATTGCAGCAGCCTCTTCCATTTCAGTGGTTTGCTCATTGGCAGCTGCCGTGAGGCGGATCACAGCAGCTGCAGCCTGTGCTGCAGCCACTGCTGCATCAGCAACTGCAGCTGTGGCCGCAGCCACAGCCATGGCATGTTTTTTCTGCTCACTCTCACAGTCCAATGTGGCCTGCACAGGAGGTGGGGTGGTGGGTGTGGTGGGCATTGTTGCTTCTAGAAGATTGGAGGAGTCCTTGGTGGGAGTTGCTGCTGCTGAGGCAGATGATCTTCGAAAACTCCATCTCTTTTTCTCTTTTGGTGTTGTCTGTGGAATTGAACTTGGAGTAGTGGGATTGTTCTGATTCTCACAATTAATCTGATGATTGGTGGGACATTTTTCCTTGTCTTTCTTTCCTCCTGTCAAGAAGCTTCTAAGCCATTTGCTTGTCTTCCCCATCTGTTCTTCTGTGTATCATCAACAACACAGAAAGAAGACAGCAACAAATGCCAAAATCATATATGCAGATCTAATCTATCTCTCTCTTCTTGATGAGTAGTTCAACATTAGAATGGCCCTCCCTTGTTAAACACGTACACACAATTTAATTGCTAGCTCCTTTAACAGCCTGGTCTTATGTTTCACTATTCATTCTCTGTTATTGGCTTTACAATGTAACTTACAAGGGGGTGATACTTTGTGTCATTTTTATTAAGTTAGGCTGCCCAATAATCCAGTTGCCAACCAAGGTATATATAGTATTGGTAGCTAGAGATTCCTTGCCTTCACTTATAGCCTTCTGAGCTATATACCCATTTATGTGCTTCATGAAACGCTCACTCTGGTGCAATCACCAAGGGTGTTCTGGTAATTAACTATGTATGGAATGGAGAGGATCAGAAAGCATGTGAAAATAGGTCAAGAACAGGCAGGCAGCATCTGTGTAAAATACTTATATTAAGGGGTGAGGGAAGTTTCCACTTGGGGCCTTGGGGGTCCATTGGGGGGTTTTTGATTTAGAAAAATTGATACTTTGATGTAGAGGGGTAGGGGATGTGGGCCCCACATACAAGTGTTTGAGTTAAGGAGGCTCTGGTTCTTCACGTGCTCAAGTTCATCCTATCCTATCCCAGCTGTTGGAGTTGGGGCTACGTCTTCCAATTTAGTGATCCCAAGTGAATCATCTATGAATTAAGGCCATCTTCATAGATACCAAGACCCTCTACCAAGTCTGGTCCAATAGCCTTTACGCTTCATACTAGAAAGAAAAGAGTAGGGTCTCTCATTTTGTGATAAATTAAGGAGTGTGTGAGAGCAGTTGTGTGGAACAAGGGTTAGTTAATGTGAATCACAAATTCTACAATTATTAGCTGCCTCTGGCCTTTGCTATGAGCCTATGACACATATCCCACACATTCCTCTGCTTTATGACACATTTCATTTGAATGTGCATATATGCCACATAAATAATAATGGGTTCAGACTTCAGACAATTATTTCATCTCAAAAACTTAAGTAATTAGATATTTAGGACCTCAGATATGATGTTAAATAATTATTAAATTGAATTCTAAACATTTAAATGGTCAAAAATTGATCAACAATGTCTATCAAACTAACAATTACATACATAAATTTAGAAATTAATAATCACCAATTAGTGTAGACAATATATTTTTAATAGAATTATGAACAAGGAAATCCAAGGTTCTTGAACAGGGTGGTGGTTAGTACTTGAATGTCAAATTAATGGTGTTTTGTCCCCATCTCACCCATCATATACATATATATAGCTGATAGCATATTAACTGTATTATTATTCTACTGTATATATCCCATATAATATATCAATTAGTTGGCAGTGCACATGGTATGTTTATATGCTTCCCTTTGACTAGGTGTTTGCTTCATGGAAACAACCTTTAATTACTGTTCTATTGTGATACTTCCAATTCGTAAACACCACTAAGTAGACATCATCAGCTCTTAATCCAATCTCTCTCTCTCTCTCTCTCTCTCTCTCTCTCTCTCTCTCTCTCTCACACACACACACACCCCCATGATCCCTTTTAATTTACTGTATATAAAGAAGGGAATTCAGTGAAATTTTAATTTTAATTTACAGTATATAAAGAAGGAAAATTCAATGAAATAATATGGAAAAGTGTTGGATGGCCCATGATTGCTCAAGAAATTGGAATTGAGACAAAACTTCTGCATCTCTTTCCAAAAAGGAAAAAAAAAAAAAAAAAAAGCTTTTCCCTTCCAAATCATTATAACAATGACATATATATTCAGTATGTGGTGTATACAATTTACGACCTCATGGAAGATGACAAAAAATACATTTGAAAGGGAAATTTTCGGAGTCAAATATTCATTCATGAAGATCATAATAATGGATTTCATTTTAATGATAATATTTTAGTTTTGATCGATTCAGAAGATCTATTAGGTGGGGCCACCATTGATATCTTTGGTTTTTGTTTTTTTACCCCCATGCATGCACCCCACTTGAATAGTAATCAACTAATCATGTGGAGAGACCAGTCCATGTGTATCCCTCAAAAGACATTCTACTATTCAAAACAACATTATTTGAAGTTATGGCAGAAGGGCAGATTTCACATTCCACATGCATGTTTAATTAACCCAGCTGCAGCTTTTTAATTTGGGCCATGTGGTGAGCACTTAAACAGACATATATTGTAACCATTACACTCTGAATGCTTTGTTAATTAATTAAAGATAGATCATTTATCTTTTTTGTTTGTACGTGCTTAAGCTTTGTCTGTGCACATGCCAAGTTTATAGTTTGCTTCAAATATCGGTAACTTAATTGTTCTTTTTGGTTGCTTCCTCGATCATGTTCAATGGCCAAGGAGATCATTGCATGCATGCACGAAGAGCTATATATGCGCTTTACCATTGATGACACATGTTCTCGATGAGTAATGAGACTTAATTTAGCTACATAGAATTGACAAAACCACGTACATAAATATACGACTTATCTTTACAAAACCGGCTTAAAATTAAGAAAAGAGTAGTACTCATCGATCGATCTACTTATATAATAATACTATCTCAAAGGTACGTACTCGGCTAATGTGGGACGTCACTATACTAATACTCCCTATTATCTTATACCAGAAAGCTTTCCGTAATGATGTATAAAGTATATCTATTGTAAAGAATTACTCCTCTTCCATACCCATTTAGTTAATTTTTTATATAAATGATTGTTTATAAAATGAACAATTCCAATTATAAAATAAAATAAAAACTAAACAAAATTAAAAAAGGCGGATAGCATTTCCCAAGTCACGTATGGTATAACCAAACAAGCTTGTATGTGTGAGAAGGATGTTCTATTTCTGGCTGTAGCTTTTGCGGAAGTTAATAATCTAATTAATTTAATGGTGGACATTGTCAACATCTTTCGTTAATGTTCGATCGTATTACCGATGCTCCTGGATCATGTCGGATTTTTGCTCAATTTGGTGGTATATGTATTATCTTTTGGAATGTTCAAATCACGAGGCAGGCTATATATATAACACCACATATATGATCACTCTCAACATAAACTTATTTTTCATGGAGCTTAATTTATTGTCCATATATATATATTTTGT
This sequence comes from Dryas drummondii, assembly GCA_003254865.1. Classification (NCBI taxonomy): domain Eukaryota; kingdom Viridiplantae; phylum Streptophyta; class Magnoliopsida; order Rosales; family Rosaceae; genus Dryas; species Dryas drummondii. Next base: position 706,846 of record QANW01004233.1, read on the forward strand.
TTCATACCAATGGTTTATCACTTTATCGTGCTAAATCAGATAAGTGACTATCCAACATTTAATAACAATATCTTCTTAAAAAGTCACGTGTATGTACATTGCAGATGATTGAATTTAGAACAATCACGGTGCAAGACGAAGGTTCAAAAGAAGTAAACTCCCAGGTGACCATCAAAAATTGCTGCTAAATATCACTAATCTGCTATACTTTTTATTTTATTTTAAATGAAGCAACATTAATATTAAACAAGCTAGGTAAATAGTACAAGCAGCTGGCAGCAAAGGCTAGAAGTCATTACTTTGCTTCAAAGCTGTGACCTCTCTGCATGTGGCATTACTCTTGCAACGTTACCTCCTCATCAGCCTTGAACTATGGGAGTAAATCCAACTACAGTAATCGTTTTCATATATACTGACAGTGCAGAGGAGTATTAATTAGTCTTACTCATCTTGGCTCTGTTAATTTAATATTTTTCCCATAATGGGGGGACCTAAAACCTTCAATTTCTCGAGTTGATGGTCTCCATATACTCTCATTTCATTGTCAAAGCAATCAAACCTGTGCAGTAACAATTCATGAGCACCAAATCAAATAAATTGTTGGCCAATTTGTGTATAAAACTTGTGTGACCACTTACAGAGTTACAGCCTTAAATTTCCAAATGGTCCTCAGGTATTATTGTGATGGTGTGTACGAGACAAGTACTAGTATAATTGCAAGTCAGTTCTAATGGATTGTTTCATATATATGTGACCACCATATATGCAAGGGCTAGTGGTCCTTCCTGCAACAACCAGCCCCAAACCCTTCATTTTCCTTATTACTGACACAAATTCAATGGCATAATGCACATGCATGCATTTGTCAATTGTAAACACAAATACGTGCATGCTCTTCTGTTTAATTAGTTTTAGCCACAACTATGATTTTGGTGGCTAATATGCCTATATACAGAAGCTTCCATTAGGTAGAGTCAGAATATCTCAGAAAAATCATTGTACAAAACAAAGCCAAAATCCAAATTTGCTTGCTTCTCCTGAAATATAATTTTTCATGAAGAGGAACAAGAGTTATGTAGAGTTTTTGGAAAGAAGAGTTTCTAACAGTAAACTGTTTGACAAATTAAGGTACTTAGAAGTCTTATTGATGTTAAGTATATATGGTTCTAAAATTTAACTTTGAGATTGATTTGAATTCCACTTAAAACTTGAGAATTAAATCTTGTACTCTAAATTGACGGTTCTAGACCTTAAAGCATTACATTACCAGAAGAAAAGGTATTGCTTCTTGTTTGACAAAAACACTTGGATGACTGACAGCCAAACAACCATATAAGAAAAAAAAAAAAAAACCATGTAAAAAAAGAACTAAATGTGGGGTTTGAAAAGAAAAAAATGAAAAACCTTATTTATGCCATTGATAAACGAATTAAATGCTAAGAGACAGTAGATTGTGAGGGGGCCTGGGAGGGTCTCATTTGTACTGGGCCTAGTGCCTGTCCTTTATAAGCTCAAGCATGTGTGCATTGTGGGCCAATGGGCCTGGTACCTATCTGCACTCTAACGTGGACCTATAACCCCTATTCCACATAGAAAAGAAAAGGTTAATTAACTGGGAATCCATTGTTGTGCCTAATAAGCTGGTCAGAAAGAAAGCAATAACGATGTGAAGAGATCAATTAACAACATGCATATATGCCAACCAAGTCCTGATGACGTACCCAACCAAACTGAATTGAATACTTTTAATTCTGTGCAGCTTCTTAGGAAGTCATTAATCAACATAATAATTATACTTAAGGAGAGGAAATAAGATGATTATATGACGCAATTCATAATGCTTTTGGATATCTTGTATGCTTTGTAATTAGTTATTTGTTTAATGATATTTCTTTCTCCAATTTTGGAGGGGTCCTAAATTCGACTCTACCTTCTTAAAAAACATAAAAATAATATTTATGAGCAAAGCAATTGTTGTTCAACCCCATGGCCAACTCCAGAGAGGCCCAATTCGTATTGGGTTTGTACCGACCAGGTCCGAGTGTGTTGGGTAGACTTACAATCTATGTGGTTTAGAGCCCGATACTTATAGCCCGTCCATACAACCTGATTGTTGAGTCGTTAACAAATTTCTTGTTTTGTATTTACAATTTTTAAACTTGAATAAATTACAAGTGTTGTAAATTAAAAGTCTTTTATTTTTTATTTTCTTTATCAATCTTATCAGTTTTCATTTGTAATCTAGATTTAAAAGTGCGTAAAATTATAAATTATTTAGACACACTGTATTCTTGTATGCTTTTAATTTTCTATTTTTAGCTTCATACTTTTTAAATACTGGTTATACACCAAACAAGTACGTGTATAATCATAAATTATTTTACATACATTTTTAATTTATATTTTGTGTTATAATTTCTCCAATATATCTTCTTTCAAATTTTACTTTTATCCTTTTTTTAAGAGATAATTAGGCTTAGGTTTTTAGAAAAATAATTTTTAGATGAAGATTGGAAGTGTTTTCAAATTTATAAGAAAATCATTTTATTCATAATAAAGTTTTTTTAATTTATAAAAAATTAATTAATTTATAATAAAGTTATTCCCCTATTTGAAGGGTATTTCACTTTTTCCCCTAAGTCCTTTCTTTGGGGTTTTAAAAATTACACATGCACCCTTTGAAATTTTAAAATTATTGCATATAACCCCTTACAAGAGAAAAAAAATAAATAAACAAAAAAGAAAATATTTGTATTGAGGTTGGACCTTACACCTTAAATAATCTTATTAAGCCATTTAACTCCTTAGCATGCCTTTTTGCATAATTTCTCATCATTTTTCGTTTCATTATATAGGGGGTTATATGTAATAGTTTTGAAATCTCAGGGGGTGTATGTGTAATTGTTGAATCTCAAGGGTTTTATATAAAAAGACGATAAATTTCAGGGAGTGTAAGTGTAACTAACTCAAAAATAAAATGATTTAATTAAAAACTATAAATCACTACCTATTTTAGTCTAAGAAAGATTCATAAAATAAACTGTACTCTAAATCTTTCATATAATTGGTTAGAAATGAAAGGTTAAAATAAAACAAAAGAAAAGGTTGGGCTCATAAACTCAAACTCAAATTAGACTGGAGCCCAACCAGTATTAAGTGGGCTCCGTCCCTCTCCTTCTTAAACCTGATCCAAAATTTTTAAAGGGTTCCATTGGAACCAAGGAATTAAATTTCGCCGAAAATTTCGTTTTTTTAGGGTGTCGAAATCAAAACACATGATTGATAATTTTTCGGGAAAATTTCGCCGAAATTTATCGAAATTTACCGAAATTTTCGAAATTTTCATATTTTCTTCAACTTCAGAAATTTACCAAAAATAGCTCGGGACTCCAAATAATTCACCGAAAAATTCTACGAACTCGTATTGATGAGTATTAATTTCCTATAACCTTAAAATAGCCAAATTGCTTTCAAAAAAATTATGAAAAATCCTACTCTTATAATTTAATTCTGAAAAAAATAATAATAGTCAAATTCTTGAATTTTCATTTTCTAAAATTCATTTCCACACAACTAAGCTCTAGAACCACAACCAAATATCTAAGTTAGTTAAAATAAATTTAAAGAAATTTCTAATTCCTTTAAACAAACCTTAAAACAAATTTGAAAAATTTAAGTAACAAAATTACCATAAGCCAAAATTTGAGTTATTACACTTAGTGAAGACAAAGCTTGGCTAAGTAAAAGACACGGGAAAAAAGGAAGAAAAGATAAAAAATAAAAAAAAGACTGAAGAGAGAGGCACGGGGAAAAAAAGTAAAGAAAAAAAATGAGGGAGGGTTTGGGGCCTTTAGGCAATTGGAAAGAAGAAAAAAAATTTGAGATTTCTTTTAGTTATTTTAAATCTTAAACTTTAATACATTTCTATATAAAAAAATAATTAAAAGTATCATAAAGGGCTTAAAACCTAATATCCTAAAAAATATAGAGTATATAGGGTTAATGTATAGATTATAGAGTATAAAGAGTATTAGGGTATATAGAATATATTAAGTATTAGAGTTTAGATTTTAGTGTATAATTAAATTATAGAGTATAAATAATATACTAATTTTGTTTATTCATTATACTAATTTTATTTAACAGTATTTACTTCAGCGCGCATTATATTCACCTTATATCACATGAAACCTATTATATAATTTGATTTCTTCAATGTTTTTTATCAATTTAGTAGATAATATGTTAAATAAATATATGAAAAAGTTTCATTCAAAATTTCCGTATTTTGATAGCAATTTCCGTCATTTTCATATAATTTCTGTCGAAATTTTAAAATCTTCCAAATTTCCGTCGAAATTTCCATCGAAATTTTATTCTTTGATTGGAACCCTCTTTCCAAATAAATAAAAAATGCATTTGGTTAGTTGATTGATTATTGAGAAACTTCACAACTGGAATGAATAAAATAAATTAAATTATAAGGAAAAACTTATATCTTCTAATCCCCACAATATAGTAGGATTAATAGAAATAATTTTTTTCCTATGGCTAATTCATCTTCTTTTTTAGGGTAAAAGACACATTTTATTTTTTCTTTAAATACACATAAGTCTAGTCATGTAACATATCCAATTTAATCCTATACATTAAATGAGGCCAAAATGTACAGGTTCAAATTCTCAAATATTCCATCTCAGAAGTCCCAACTTCCACATAAAAGTTTTCTTTTTTTTAAACAAAAAAATGAAAAAGGAAAGATATGAAAGATATGAAAGTAGTGCTGACTTTTTCTTTTGATCTATATGAACCTTTTTGCTTTTGATTAAAAGTCAGGAGTAAAGCCAATAGATATGCATTAAATCTTATATGTACACTTTCGAGGAGGGTACAGAGATGCTGGTTTTCTCCGAAGGAGGCTTTGGTCGCCTTGAATTTCTTATCGGTCCTGACATGTGCCTTGAATTTCTTTTCATTCTGTAGTAAGCTTCAGAAAGGAGGAGAGGATTTCTATAAAATCGAACATGTGCCTTCCCTTGTACTTGGGGAACCCTCATGAGCGACCATATTTCATGAACAGGTACGTATTTATTTTATTTCAAAGTCCCAACGTTAAACTTTCTTGTGTTCTTCATTTGGCATCACTCTATATTAGCATTTTTTATATTTTAAATGAGTCCCAAGGTTCAATTCCCTATCTCTTCTCTTAATTTGCTTAATTAGTCTTCAAGTCTCTACTTTCAAATTATATGATTCAGGCCAACCCAAATAATATGTAATTACCAAGCTTTTTTATTGATCAACATGCATGTACCAATTGATCAAAGTAGTAGCAGAAACCATATATTCAAATAGGGGTGGGAATGGGTTGGGTTGGTTGCATATTGGCCAAACAACTAACCCGTCCCGACAAGGCCGACAAGACCATTTTGACAACCAACAACTGACCCACCCATTGTGGGTCGATTGCCAATAAAACCGATAAAATCGATAAGATAAGTCGGTTGGAATTATTATACCAACATTTAATTAATTTCAAAACTAACACCCGAGCCAACTTTGATGGGTTGGTTGATATTATCATCCTGATTTGGTGGATTGGTTATTGATAAAATTATCGGCTGATTAATAATGAGTCGGTTGGCCGGTAATGATCGGTAAAATCGACCCATTCCCACCCTTAATCCAAAAGTAACATTGGGGATGAGGTCATGTAACGGGGGCTTCTATCTGATCAACAGAAATGAAACTCATCAACAACATCACAGAGAGGTTGAGGTTTCTACCATTTGCTTAGAAGATTTTCAGGGAGAAGAAGAAGAGGTGATGGAGCTCATGACTTGTGTTGTGGCCGCACACAATTAAGTTCCACTCCCATTGTCTTTTTTGAAACAAAGCTTCACATTCTTGTTTCTATGGAATATTGGAAGTTTATTGGGTGGAGACCAAATTACGTCTACCCATATGGTTGACAAATTTCTTGTTCTATATTTACAATTTCAGTTTCTTCAATATTATATATCCTCCTTTATATTTTTATTTTTTAGCATCAAATTCTTTTTATTTTTTTTCCCAAGCAACAAATTATTTAATTGCTTTTTCTAAAAATAAAAAAGTTCTTTTATTTTTAACTATTGTATAAAGCAAATAACTAATTTTTACATTTCTTAATATAGATTGTATAACTGTATATATAGTTCAATCGATAGGACTAATAAATAGGAAAGTTAATTTCAAGGAGCAAGACCGACTAAATCGAGTACTAAGAAAACGATACACATCTCCCAAGTGCCCAAACAAATATGGTATTGTAGTAGAAGTGAAGAAACTCATCACAGTTCTAATACCTTCATCATTTGGCTTCCATTGGACCGAATCGAATGAGGTCTGAGTTTCAAAGGTACATGCTAAAAATTAGGTAGTAAGGACAATGCATGACTTTGGCACTCCTCTAGTGGCCCAGAATTTTGAGGGCCAAAGTGAGGGTAATGGGTGGGTTTGGGTCAGTGTGATAGAGAGTGAGACCCACGTGTGCCGCACGCCCCAATGCCCAGCGTGAAGGACACACACGGACGTGATGATCAGACTGTTGGAGATCAACGACTCATGACAGTTTTCCGTTGCTTTTTATCATTAGAATGAATTACGTGCTGTTTATCATATTTATACATTTTAAATATTAAAAAATACCAAATAATTTGAAAGATAATTTGCTGAAGATAAAATAGGGAAATTATAATTTGAATAATAAAATAAAATATTCAATAATGACTTTTTATTAAAGATCTCATTAATAAAATAATTTTTATAAATATTTAATTTATAAATTATAACTTAACCATCACTTAGGGCCCGTTTGGCACTGCTTGTTAGAAGCACTTTTATTTAGTAGCGCTTCTGATTATGTTAAGAAGCACATATAAATTTTTATAAAACTTTTAAGTTGTTTATGCAAAAGCACTTGAAAGTGCTTCTTGAGAAAGCACCTGTCAGGTGCTTCTCAAAAAACTCCTTAAAAGTGCTTTTATAACTCAAAAGCACTTCTAATTATTTTTGTCAAACGCTATCAAAAGCGCTTTTACTAATTTGAAAGCGCTTTTGACAATTTAAAAAGCAGTGTCAAACGGGCCATTAATCTTAATTAAACTTAATTTTAATTTAATTATATACAGCAATATGACCTCTCAGCACCACCGCAGCTTCAGCATTATTCAGATCATAAAATCACTATTTAAGCCACTTTGAGACCCATTTACAGCTATCACCCTCACCTCACCACTGTTGAATGAATGTGCACATGCATCCCTCCGGCTCTAGTTAGTACTTCTCCACGGGGGTATATTTCAAGCAGGAATGTGAATTTCCAACGGTTCCCTCGTGTGATCACGTTGAAATTTCCTTTGCCTGCCACCACCCAATTAACTCTGCTCTGGTTTAAAGTTTCAAGTGCCATCAATATTGTCTTTAAAGTTGCTAATCCTAGAGCCTGGCCTAGTGACCCTTATTGGTGACTCATAAAGGGTCTTAATGTGTTTTTGGTTCAAAATTCAAATCTTTAAAACAATGGGATGTCATAGTTAGACTTAAATGTGTACTTAATTAATTTGGATCCCATAAACAAGTATAGAAAATTGTGTATAGTGTAGAGTATCCAAACCCCCAACTCCCAACAACCCATATCTTAATTTGTCAATGTAAACCTTTATACCTCAGCGGCGTTAATTAAAGAGATATCTCCTATACCTCAGTATAGTCAATCAACAAGTCAATTAATTCACTAGCATACCTCATTGTCCTCCACTCATCTCTCTCTTTCAATCTCAGCTACCTTGGCTAGCTTTGTGTATGCATGTTTCAAAGTCCAGACTTGAGACAATCAATGGCTTCCACGGCCACCTTCCTCTGTGCTTTGCTTTCCATCCTTCTTGCTCTTCAGCCAGCCACTGCTGACCCATTAGAGGACATACTGTCTCCCATTTTCACTCCAATCTTGGGTTTGTTTCATTCTTCGTTTATCATTTTCTGTAGTTCCTGTTTTGGGTTTTTTTTATGTTTTTATTGGGGTTCCTTTAATCTTCATGGTTATCTCACTGTGGCTTTGGATTGTGGTGAATTTGATTCTAATGTGGTGATTTCTGATTACAGACGATGTGTGCAATGTAATAGAATGTGGAAGGGGGAAGTGCAAGCCTTCTATTAACAGCACTTTCTTTTTTGAATGTGAATGTGAAGCTGGGTGGAAGCAGACTTCTTCTGACCACAATGATCACTTCAAGTTTCTACCTTGCATAATTCCCAATTGTAAGGCCTCCATTTTCTCTCTCCCTCATGAACAATAATATAGGTTCTGGACTATACGTAGTAATATCATTCAAATGGTGTTTCCAAATCAAATAAATTTCTTCTGGGAGTGTTCAGTTTTCTATACAGCTCTTAGAGACATAGAACATCTTAGTACTGAAAATCATTGATTTCATAGTGGTTGCCTGGTTGGTGATGGTTGGGTTTGGTAATGTTTGGAACTTTGGACATTGATATGGGCTTTGTGGTAACTGAATAGTCTTTGTTCTCTACAAACTAATATTAAATGGTTAAAGGGATCCTATTAACTTGGATAAAACTGTCTGTTCTGTTAGTTGATCACTGCTGCTAATGAGGATGTGGGTCAGTAGATGTGACAGGAGGAAATACTTGCTGTAGATGGCAAGATAAATGTAGTTTAGAGGCCAAGACAGATATGACCAAGCACTTGTAGGGAATATATAGAGATTTACACACCATAGCAAAACACAGTATACACTTGAAGTAAAATGAAGTCAAAGTATATCTAGCCATGACTGGCAGCTCAGCCCAAAGGTTATTGATAAAAAAAATGCCCGTTTGATTTAATGTGGTAATGCATGTTAATCACACACTAATCTTGTCTGGGATTCCAGTCATGGTATAATCTTTTGGCATGCTTAATAGAGATGAGCATACACTTGTAAAGATGTGATTTTGACATCCTGCCTATAAGTCAAAGACTGGGATTATAATTCTTCCTTTTGATTGGTGCACCCTTATTGTTTGCTAATTACTTTCTTTTGTTACTTGAACAATTTCTAACCAATGTCATTGTTTTGATGATGCTGTGGTTTTGGGTGTTTATAGGTAGTCTGGATTACTCCTGCTCAAAAGTGTCATCCCCCGTTTCAGATAAAGCGAGCAAAGCCAATGAATCAATCTTTGATCGTATTAACTATTAACTATCATACTACCACCAACACTTGCACTGCATAATGTTGTTTTTTTTTTTTTTTTTTTTCTAACATGTAATCACACATTTTATAATTTTGTTCTTATAGCTTGCCACTGGACTGATTGTGGAGGTGGATCATGCAACAAGACATCGAAATTCAAATATAGTTGCGAATGCGATGAGGGTTATCATAATATTCTCAATGTCACTGCCTTCCCTTGCTTGAAAGACTGTAAGAGCACGCACCTAGAAGTTTTAAAATCATAACAATGATGATGATGATGAATAATTATGCACCAATTGATATCAGAAGACAATGTCTAACTTGAGTTCCATTGCATGTATTTAAGGTGCAATTGGAATGGATTGTGCAAACCTTGGGATTTCAACGTCAAATGGATCTACTTCTTCAACACCAGCATTGCCTGACAATGGTAAGAATCAATCTGAGGCTAGCAACTCAAAAAAAGAAAATGACTTGAGTGGTCATATGAAGCGGAAACAAAACTGCAACACTTTTATTTTTCACTAAATGTTAGTAATTACCTTGAGTATTTGAGTTATGACTCTATACATAGAGCTAAGATTTAGGAGATCCAAAATTTTCGAACCCCATTTTTAAATTGGTAGACTCATCAATTTAGGATGGTTCTTATTTGACTTGGACACTTTTGGGAGCTAATTTACTCATCAATTGTGGTTTGTTTTTCCCATTTTCAGTTGTTTGAGTTCTTGGTATCGACAATCTCATGTTAAATCCATTTGTTCTGCATGTTTTCTACTTTGCAGCTAGCTCAATGATACACGCGAACTCCCTGTCAATGGTCATCCTGTGCATGTTTGTTGCTATGGTTCATTGGAAGTAAAAATAGTTGTTACAGGCTGTTTTTGGCACCACATCTTTGAACCATGGATGATTGCTGCAGTACTCATTTGATATCTACTGCCAGCTTTAGTTAGCTCTCACATTTGTATATAGAATTTCTGGTCGGATGAATAAGTTTCCACATGTATTCAGAGAGGTGCTCATCTCATTCCTGCTTATTTTTCACAAATAGATAGATTTTGAAGAGGGTTCTTTTTTTTTTTTTTGGGTATAAAATTGAGACCCTCCTTCCCACCATGTGTCATTTCTTTCTTCTTACTTATTCTTTCTCTGGGTATGCAGTCATCTAATCCGTCTCAGGCATGAGGGCTAAGGCCCAATCTGGCAAACTTGTCTAGATATTTTACCATTGCGGTGGTGATATTGGGAGGCCCAAAAGCTCTTTTTTCCTTTTTGCTGATAGAAAGCCCAAATAACCTTTGGTTTTTTTTTTTGGGTCAATGCCCAAATAACCTTTAACCCCTCACATTACAAAAGGGACTGAAAAAATACATGTAACCGTTTTAACTTTCCTTTCCTTTTTATTTTGCTAACACACATGGCATTTTGGCTTGGGATTATAATATCATGACCTTTGAAGGAAGTTTCAACATCATCCATGTAAAGAAGACAGTAGAAATTGGGATTATCAGTTATCACAATATTTGCCCTATTTTTTGTTACATACATTTTTTTTTTTTGGCCACTTTGTTACATAGATTTGGATCAAAGGAAAAGATTATCCCTATCTTTGTAAACAGGTGGAGGAAAATGGACTTGGACCCAAATCCATGAGTCTCAAGTTTTTCAAATCTTTGAATGGAAGGGATAGGAAAGTAAACTTCCAATTATGCTCTATTCACAATCATCCAAGTTTTAAAATCAAGGGTGGAAGGATTATTCAATATTTATGATTATTCTTTACTAACTATTTATGTGCACGGAGAATTGAGATCCACTATTTTTACAACAGTATTTTTCTTTAATATACTTTGATTTACTTTCTTGCTTGTAAGCCAAACAAGGGAAAGGCAATGAAAGTAGTCACCCTCATATCCTTTATTTTTCTCACTCCATACTCCATACTCCAGTAGACTAGGAAAAGAAATATGATTGGTTTACAAAATATCCTAATTCAACAAAACTAAAGTTAGTATACTTTTTTTGGAAGACAGAGTTTTACTATACATGACATACAAATGTGTTTTTAACTTTTAAATCTAAACAAATTCAATTTCCACTATTAAAATATAAATCTTTTCATTCGATTAATATGGCACATAACATTCATACTTGCATAAATTTCCCTATACTGCAAAGAGGCACATAACATTCATACTTGCATAAATTTCCCTATACTGCAAAGAAATCATTTAACATTACAAATGACAACCACCTATGATTCTAAGAATGATGATGAATGCTCCTCTCTCTTGAGTCCTCTCTAAAATCCAAATCAAAGTTCCCCAATCAATCCCACATCAAAACCCCTTGAAAAGTGAGCACCTACAATCTACAACCACAAATCTATAGGCCCTGTAGTCCTGTACTATACAATAAATTTAAAGCCTAAAGCCAAGCTAAGCTGTCCCCTAAGTCCATGTCCCATCACATTAATCACAAACCTAGCTCACTTCCATCCATGTCATTTTGCTCATCAACCCATCACCTCAGCAGAGTTTCAGCATCACCCCCAAAAGTACTGCTGCCTCAACCGGCGGCCCTCCGTCACAGCCCCTCATAGAGCCACCTGTAACACAGTGTGTAGTTGTCTGACCCCTTCAATTTCGATTGCATTTTAATTCAGCCCCAACCCTTCAAATCATGCTCTCAGTATCTGTGAGAAGCTGTGGCAGTGTTACTGTCACCCTCTCTCTGTGGTTTTCTTCGAATATTGTGTGGGAATTATTGCGTCTTTTACTACTTGATGCATCCCTTGACAACATCTTGACATATGTATCTTGCCCTCTGCTAATTGCTTTTTCTATTTCTTGGTTTTCGTGCTCCACAAGTTACAAAACCTTTCCTTTCTTGTTTCAAGTTCCACTTCATACTCATTATGTAACTCAACCCTCTTTTCCTTTTTCGTAAACGGTAAACCTCATGTCTTTTTAATGACCTTCAACCTTGTTCAGTCTGCAGTATTAACTCAACCATTGTTGCTAGCCCTATTGTTTTGGGGGTCAATGTTCCATTGCTACGTTTGTGTCTCTGTAGCAGTAAATATAGATTGTGACACTCATGGAAATTGGATTTGAAATCTGCTTCTTCTGCTCTGACTCTTGGAAATTGGATTTACATGACACCATTGTCATGTCCAAGTTTCTGATGTCTAACCCAATTCTGTGTGTCATCAAATGCGAAATCGTGGACTACTCTTCATTGTATTTAAGATTCTAAAATTTCATAATTCCCATCAAAGATGAGAAAAGCAAAACAAACAACGTTATATTTCATGAGTTAATATCACGTAAAAGTCAAAGCATTCAATTTAAAATTTCTTAACAATACATAATCGGATTTCAGAAATGTAACGTGACGAAGAAAGATTTGATATCCAGCTTAAGAACTACATCTTTATGAGGTTTTATCAAACAGCTTTATTGTATTTTTTTGAAAAAAAAAAACCAAAAGATTAATTAACCTGTAATCACATGTATATCCGCCAATGAAGTAAATAAAAAGTCCAAGACTTTATATATTGTATAATACAAAATTTTGAAGGTGAAATTTTAGGGGCTGTTTGGTATTTTTTTCAAAAACAAAAAAAATATGTCTTAGTTAAAAAACACATGTTTGGTAGACCATTTTCAAAAATAAATAAAAAAAATAAAAAATAGACCTCTTTTTTAAAATGATAAAATATCTTTATATATATTTCCTTCTTCTTTGGCTACTATCATTTTTAAAATTTTTAAATTTCATACCAAATAAGTTTTTAAATTTTAAAAACTCAGATTTACAAAAAAAAAATATTCTTAATTTTTGAAAAAAAATTTTGAGTAAAATACCAAATGGGCACCTATATTTTTAGCATATCCTTCATGTTGACTTGAATCCCCACCTCATTTGTTACATGTCACCAAAGGAATATAATCTTATCCATGTGGCAAATATCATGATTGCAAGATTAGCTTACTATTATAGTTGAAATACTATTAGAATCATGGAGAACCTAGGATGTGCATAGATTGATCCCCATCTTCATTAGAAAATTGAATGGTTTTTGTGGGGGATTGATGTTGTAATCCACTACCCGTTCTACTCTTCTTGAGGAGGAAAAAGAGAAAATGGAATAATTAATAAAGGGAAAAATTACAGATTTAGTCCAGTTATTTTATATCTAGTTTAATTTTGATTCACAATCTTTTTAAATTCTATTTTGTTTCACTAATTATTCCACTTATTTAATAAAACTCCAGATTTGTTTTCTCAAATTTGACCTATTTTTTACTCTAACAAATCTCATTCAAATTCAGCAAACATATGCATTTTTTCTTTACAACCATATAAAGATCATTCAAATTATAGTTCTAAAACTCAAGATAATTGACCCCAAAGTAGGGTACCCGAAACTACCAAATTTTCAAACTTTACCCAATCTCAATTCTCTTAGATTCTAATACTCAAAATTTGTTTTTATGAATAAGAAATGATGAAATATAACTTATACTTCAATTATAATTGAAGAAAACACAATCGAAAAGATTTAAAATCACAAAACTGGACCTTTATTAGACAAATAAAATAATTAATGGACCAAAACATAACTTAAAAAATATCGTAGACCAAAATTGAACTAAGTAAAAAATAAGTTGACCAAATATGTAATTTTCTCTTAATAAAGCTATACTACATATGGTGTATTCCTTGTCTTTTTAATATTTAAAAAATAAAAATCTTAAACCTTTGCTTTTGATTCTTAGAGGAAATTAAGTTGAAAGACAAAATCTTAAAATCTGTTTTATAACAAAAAAAAAAAATATGTGAATATTCAATTAACTATCAGTAAATTAAAGGGTTTTGCGCCTTGTGGTGTGGAAGTTGGCATCTTATTTATTTAAGGGTGCTTTAAGCCTTTAAGTAGAAGTCTAAAATGAGAAATTAAAATAAGGTAGGGTTTGGTCAACTCAATTTACAGCCTCATTAATACATCTGTAATCTTAAACATGCATTTATAATCTAAAATCTATAATCTACAATCTAAAAAAATGTGTATCTACAACTTAAAAAGATGCATATACAACCTAAAAAATATGCATTTACAACCTAAAGATGCATCCGTCGAACTCTCGGCAAGAGTATCGAGCACTCAATAGTTTGTTTTCAACATCCAGACCCGCACACGTGAATAGATTAGACTTTGATTTAATTTTTTATTTAGCTGAATTTCAATTTAAAAATCTTTCAAAATCTGAATTTGGACCCGAATAATTTATCACTTATTTAATCACCATTCCATTCGTTTATGGGCCAAGATGACCATACCAATTTTCTTCAAATTAAGCAGGTTGAGCATATATAAATGCTGTGGGACAAGTTGGTAATTGTCCTTATCATAGTCACATATATTAAGCCTCGTTCACAAGTCACAATTAATATATATAAATGTGATGAATCATGTATCATATATATTGTGGAAGCTTGTTGACTAGCTAAGTATGAGAAAGTGCTTGGTTTGGTGGTGATAATCAAAGATTCCAATGAAACTGAAGTTGAAAGTTTTGGATGAAGTTGAAAGTTTTGGAGATGCAATATATGATAATGCTCATGTAGATCAATGAAATCGATGTTGGTTTGATCACTATCTATCCTATTATGGGATTCCCTGTCATCCACGCAAGAGCTTGTAGTTAGTTGGTGGTGGGTTTTAATGTTCCATAAAATCGTCTCCTTCCTTGAGTTATGGTTATGTCCCATCTCATCATCACATCATGCCATATTGATTCTTTAGCATTTCCTACGTTTGTGTTATTTTGGGGTCATTTTTCCAATTTTTTCTGTTTCTGACTAGTTGTGACTTGTGAGTCAAAATATCAAACTTAAATTGGATGGATACAATCAAAACATGCAACCAAAAATGAATTGAATGGATGCATGGAACACATATAAATGAAACCATAGCCTTTTTTTTTTTCATTAATAAACAATAAAACCAGAACCTAACTATTTGTGCATTCAATTTTTTTCTTTGTGACAACAACCTCTGGTTTCCTTCTATCATATTTGCTTCATAGTTCCTAACCTAGCTACATTTGCATCAATATTTCTATTTTCTATATCAAATAAATCCAGTATTCTGTTATTTAACAAAAAATATATGCATATATGTATTATTAGCGGGTTTATTATAGTCATCAGCTTCCATCAATGCACAATGCAAGCAAATGGTTTGTGCTTCATTATACGTTGGAGATGTATTCAAGGAGTAAAATTTCGGTTTCGAGGAAATTTTCGCGGAAATTTCGATTTCGATAAAATTGGATAAAAATGACGAAAATTGCTACCAAAATATGGAAATTTTGAATGAAACTTGACCATATGTTTATTTAACATATTATCTACTACATTGATAAAAAATATTGAAGAAATCAAATAATATAGTAGATTTCATGTGATATGTGATGAATATAATGCGCGCTAAAGACAATACTGTTAAAAAAATAGTTCACTAATTAATAATTACATAATAAAATTACACGAATAAATCACCAATGTGGCAACGGAAAGTAGCAAGCTTACTCAAAAAGACTTTGAAATTGTCTTCGATAGTTAAATTAAGCCGAATTGGGTTAAAATATAACCAATCCGATGGCAGCAACATCGATAATAGTTTACCTAAAATTTCAATTTTACAAATTATCGAAATTGGAAAACCAAACATTAAGTAAATGAAACTTTATGATAAGAGGATAAATTTCTTTTTCATAATTTATGTTTATAACTAAACAAAACACCAAAATGATCAAATCAAACTCCAAATAAAATCTCAAACTTTTTTTTTCTTTCTAATTGTCTAAAGACTCCAAATCTCAATCTACCTTTAAAAAAAAAAAAAAAATTCCTTTCTTTTTTCTCTTCTTTTTTTTTCTTTCCTTTTTTTTTTTTCCTTTTCCTTTCTTTTTTTTCTTTCCTTTTTCCAGTGGGCAGTGAGTGGCCTTCATCTTTTTTTTTTCTTCTCCCTTCATAACCTCTCTCTTCCCTCTCCCACCTCCCTCCTCCCTTCCTAATCTCTTTCTTCCCTCTCCCCAGATCTCTTATCTCCCTCCAACGGCGGCGCGGCTCTGCAACACCCTCTCCGATCTCTTCTCTCCCTCCGGCGATGGTGTTCTCCTCCTCTTTCCCTCCGGTCTCTGCCTCCCCTCTCTCTCTTCGGCCTCTACATCGAAAATTTCGCCGAAATTTCGAGAATTTCGGAAAATTTCGGCGAAATATTTCGAAATTTATTTGGTATAGTGTTAAAATTTTCATACCCCTTAAAAACGAAATTTTACTCCTTGGATGTATCTGCTATATTTAGTGCATCATTCAGTCAATTGGTGGGGAATTGAGTATCATTTTAAGAAAGGGAAATTTCATTAAATAAACTCTTTTAATACAAGTCTATCTTTTCTACCTTTCAATTTCAGCTTTATCTTTTATAATCGTTTGGCCAATGTTGTGACAAAAATGTCCTTTTCTCTCTCCCACCCACATCTGAAATCACAGTTCTAAACCCACCCACCCACCTACCTACAGATCTAAACCCCTTTCTTCCCACTTCTCTGCAATCTTCCACAAAGAGAAGGAACACCAATATCCAAGTAGAACCCAACAAAACCAGCGAAAGTCTCGCTCCGTCAACCTCAACGACCATCGCGTCCCTTCCTTCGCCTCCACCTTCTCCTCTTCCCCCTAGACTGCGTCGACGTCACCAAGCTCCCCGTCTGATCTCATATTATATCTCCTTTCAATTGGGTTTCTTTTATTTACTTTCTTCTCCTTTTTATCAATTTTGTGGGTTTTAGATATAATCGGAAAAAAAGATTATCAAGAATATTGTATTTATTATTGAGCAACAAAAAGAAAAAAACTTGGATTGAGTTTAACAATTTTTTCTATCAATTTTTTTATTTTTAGATTTGAGTTTAACAAACTCTGATCTGAATATGTTGTTTCATAAAATTCCGATATAGTTTTGTTATTCAAGATATAAAATTTTGATCTGAGTTTGTTATTATAGATATGAAATTTTGATACGGATTTGATGTTTTAGATCTAAAATTTCTACCTAAGTTTGTTATTTTAGATATAAAATTTAATCGTCGACAACAATGATCGACACATATTCAAAAAATTGTCGATCAACAAATAATGGTCAACAAAATGGTCAAAACATTGTGCTACAACCACTTTAAATGATATTAGAGTCGATTTATCATATTTATTATTTTCTATATATTTTTACATTTTATTAAAATTACTTTTTTTGCCAACTACGTGGTGATTAAAACGATATTCTTATCTAAAAATAAGCCAAATTAAAAAATTCATAAAAGATAAAACTGAGATAAAATGATTAAAAAAATAGAGTTATATTAAAATGAGTTACTTAAAATTTCGCTTTAAGAAAAGTGGCTCTGTGACATTCCTTGAAGCAGACCATTATTTTTGCATGCTAAACTATGCAAAAACATTGGTATATAATTATTATGTTAACCTAATTTTTCGGAACTTGTTAGGAAATAATTACAAAAATAACTAAATAATAATGATGAATTTATAATTGCTTGACCAATCGGTGTATCGCAGTTCCCTATTAATTATAAAAAAATTGCTGGATCGACAACTTAAAAATGGACTATGTGTCGAAAATTTTGGTTGATTAAGAGTTCAGCTTAGTTTTTGAAGTGCCCTTTTTACTTCTATCATAAATATTTCGTGTTAAAATTCATAATTCAATATTGTATATTTGTATCTTTTTTTTTTTTTCAATATTGTATCTTGAAAAGCACATTTAGTGTACTTAATTACTACATCACTCAATTAGTCAATTGATGAG
Organism: Dryas drummondii; assembly: GCA_003254865.1. Lineage (NCBI taxonomy): Eukaryota > Viridiplantae > Streptophyta > Magnoliopsida > Rosales > Rosaceae > Dryas > Dryas drummondii. The sequence goes on from QANW01004233.1 coordinate 724,990, forward strand.
GGGGCAAATAGCATATTAAGAAAAGCGACTTAAGTTTTGTTGTGTATTTCGATGATGCTGTGATCGACTGATTGCAATGAAATAGCTAGGGCTTTACGGTCACCACTCACCACTCACCACTCACCAGATAGCTACTTAGCTAGATAGCTAGGTTTTAGGGTCACCAGATGAACACGTACCGAGTACATATATAGAATTTTAATGATGAAAATGAGATTCTTCTGTCCCCAACCTTGTACCTCATGCCTTAATTAATTAAATCGTATGATTCGTATCTTTAATTGTGTTTTAATTTATTAAGAGAATCTGGGTAGTCCTGCAAATGACATTTGTGGTGATTTTAATTCTGAAAAACACACATATATATATATGACTCCAAAGTCCCAATCAGGGGTCCATCATATTTAGTGACTGAATTAGAAAGAAAGGAAATTAAGGCAGCAACACACAGCACACAGCCTCCCTTAAATTTCTGATGAGCCAAGTGTTTGGTTCAGGCAAGCCTGCCCAACTCTTTCAATTATCAATTTTCTGTTTTGACTCTTAGGAATCATGAATTAAGCCACTTTATAAGTGAAAAAAGAAAAAGAAGAAGTTATTTTGATATCAATATGTTAACATGCTTTTCTTGAATAATCAAGAAAAAACAAAATTATAAAATAAGTGAAGCATCCAACCTAATGCATCAGCAAGGGAATTCAATATAAAGCAGTGACCAGTCTAATAAGGGTGTAACTGTGTAAGTAGAGAACTTTTATGTAAATTGTTAAATAAGGTATAAATGGTTGAAAAATATTTATATATAACGGTATATATACCACTTTCTTTCAATATTTTTCACTCATTACAATCAGATTTTTATCAAATAATTAAGAGACAACGAGTAAAAAATAAATGATATGAACCCGAAAACTTACATATAGGAGACAAAAAGATGATGTTCTATATACATAGGGATAGCATAAATTTCTCTTTTTTTGTACTTAAATCTAGGTGTATCTTATATATATAATTGGTCATTGGTGTTTAATATATATTGTCCAAAAAAAATTGGTGTTTTATATATGTGCACACAGCCACACACACACACGCTCACAGAAAGTAGGACATAAAAATTCCCAAGCTTGGTGGTGTCCTACGTTTTGTACTAGTTATATATGGAAGTGATTAAAATAATATAATATCTACCCTGCTCTCTCTGTGTATACCATTTCATCGAGTTGTTATTATAAAGCATAAAAAATTGGTAGCTAATTATTACACCACTACTGCGGTACTGCCTCACCATCTAATTAATTTACTGCTGAAGTTGATGCCAAAAGCTACCATGCCATCAACTTGTATTGATACCAGTCTATCACCATATATGCTGCTGTTAAGGTTATCATCAACTACAATTACTGCTGTTATTAAATTATCATGTTAGAGGGTAGGACATATTATTTTGTTAGACTTTATATCTGAAGAATTAGACATATTATTGTCCCGACTATGTATTTTCGTAAATTCACATTTATTCCTTTTCATTTAGCTTCTTGTAGCACCAATAAGTATAAAATTTTACCTAAAAATCTTCACTATTAGTGTGTGTGGTCTAATTTCATATTATACTAATTGATGTGTTTTCTTCATTTTTTTTTCAATATAAAATGACATCAATACTCTAATCAAACCACTTTTTTTCGGGTATATACACCCGGAACAGTTTTTATATCAATATTGACCATTGATTCAATTTTCTTTTTTCGGTTTAGAGAGGGGAACTTTTGTCATGGTTACAAGAATAATTATTTGACTACTTAAATTAGTAATATTAAACATATTATAAAACATAACATCTTTGATTAAAAATAACATCAACATCCATGTGCATTTATCAAGTGCCAGAAAAGACTTCATTAGATACTGCCCACTGAAATTGCGCATATGATGTTTGGGCTGTGCACAAACTTCCATAAACTTGTTTGAATCTCAACTTTTATGTGTTTCTCATTAGCCTTGTAATTGCTTATACTTAGCAGTAAAGTGTTGGCTTTCAGATTAACAAAGCAGGAACATTCCACAGTAAGCCAGCAATTGAAACCCTCCCACACACACACACACACACACAGCCCATATATTTGACCAAAGCAACCCACTTTTTTCCCACAATTTCACATTAAAGTACAAGATAGCACAGCAAGGTAAAAAGACCACAAGGGCTGGTCTGTGTGGGTGGGGAGAGAGGGGTAGTATTGGAAAACGAAAAAAGCAAGTACAGGGTGTCCCATTATCCCATATGTATATGGAGCCTCCCTCCGTTCTTCTGCTTATTCATTCACGGAGAAGGAACAAAAGTGTAAAAGAGAAAAAGGGTAAAGCCTGCAACCTGTTTGCTGTTGTTTTGTTCCAATGAATGAATTAAATTAAGCTTTTGGTTGGTGTCTGAACAATGAAATCAAAAGAGGGAGATGATGACGTAGCCAGTCACGCTACCACGCGCGTTTTAAGTTTTAACAAACAAAATCACAGAGAGAGAGAGAGAGAGTGCCAAAAAACTATGCTATTACAATTTACAATCAAGCACTGCTCTCTCAGCTCTCTCTTACATATTTGTCTCCCCAAGTGAGCCAACAGCTCAAGGTCTTTGCTGAGGAGGATCAGTTGGGTCAGTGGATCAGTGTCTGTTGAAACAGTACTATAGCTCAATTGAAGCATTTTTTTACTGCTACGTGGCAATCATATGTGGGTCCTACTATGGTCCCATCTGATGTGGATGTATCATGTATATTGCATGGTCTAACAATATTTTAAGGAATGTTGCTATTTACCATAGAGAGTCACCGGCGTGGGGTGGAGGGGTCGTCGGCGCCAGCGGAGGTCGCTGCTCGGAAGGGGCAGTGAGGTTTAGGGTGGAGGTGGGCAGAGGTTTCTGCATTCTCTTTTTTTTTTTTTATATCTATTTTTAAATAATAATGAAAGTGGCAAATATGTTCCTAAAAATTGACGGAAATTATAATTGAATTGACGGTATATCTGCATTTGAGTAAAAAAGTATGTTAAAATCCCAAGTGTGGTCACTTTAAAGTGGTATTCTTGTTTGGAATAAGCATATAAGTTGGAGTCATGTTGTTAAAATTTTCCTTTAATAAATTAGCACCCATTACAAAAAGATTTTTTTACCACAAATGGTCGATCAACTTTCATCCAAATATGAATTTGGTTTTTAAAATGCTTTTTTACTAAATGTGGTCCTCTATCTTTATTACCGTACATCAATGTTGTCATTATGTTGTATTCGATCCAAATTTCCTTTAAAAATAGTCATGCACTGTGCACGTGACACTTTTTTCAGGAGAAAAATGGTCTTCACACATTTCATAACCATTCAAAAAAATCCTAAATTTTTTGTCATTTTTTAATTCCAAGTTTATTATAAAAACAATAGTAAAAAGATTAAAATAAAATAATTAAAAAAGACATAAGAAATAAAAAATCATCCTCAACCGGAGTCTTAACACATCCTCACTAGGTGTCAAAGCATTTTTACCCCTAAGAAAAGGTTTTTTGCAACGCACGTAACCATTTTTAATGAAAATTCAAATGAAATTTAACATAAGAGCAACATTGATGTGCAGTTGTAAATATGAAGGATCGCATTGAGTAAAAATGCATTTTAATAACCAAATTGATATTTTGATAAAAATTGAAAGATCATTTGTGATAAAAAAAAAAACCTTAACAAAACTATATCAATGTTGAATTAAAAAAAACATTATGTTCAAATTAATTTTTTACAAACTTCCAAAATAATACAGATCACAGATGAGACAAAAAATGAATTATACATATGGATTATGAAGAATGGATAGGCAGCCTAAAGTGTTGTTAGGTAAATTAATTAATGATGGAATTAATGTAAGCTCACTAGCTAGAAACCTTTTTCTTTGTTAACTATTAATTTGGGAAAATGAAAGCAACTTGGAAGAATGAATTAACAAGCATAAAGCCAAGAAGCAAAGGACAGTTAAAAGAGAGGCCCTACTCATAGTCATAGTACTAGCAAATTGAAATTCTTTCTGTTCAGCAAACAAACACTAGCTGAGCTAGAACTGGAGGGGACTGATCACGACCTGGGACCCAAGATTTTACTGAAACAATATCATTCTTTGCCGTTGAAGGCTGAGCCAAACCCAGCCCCTACAATCAGCTACCACATATGTCTGACCATAATTTGACTCCTAGCATAAGAAAATTTGTGTGAAACTCTTCATGTCACGCCACAATAGTAAGTGATAATTAAAAGATGATATGTGTTTAAACCCGTATTTAATTATTTTTTAAAATAAAAATCATAATTATTAAACCACAAACGCTTAATTTCATATTCTAAAATGACATCATTGGATTATAAACACAAAGTAGGTAAAGAAGTTAGTTTGTGGTACCAATCTATTTCATTTGCTTTTCTTTTGTCACATTCAAGTGTATGCTTTTTTTTTCGGTCGAAAGAAGTTACTTCATTGAACAACAGCAAGAGACATACAAAGCTAAAACAAAATTACAAATAAAGGCTCAAAGGATTGAGCCCTAAAAAAATAAAAGCATGGAACAAGTCATTGCTACAAGAAATTAGAGTGGATCAAGAGCAAGAGGGCTGTTGCAGGATGATTAAAAAGCTACAAATTGCAAGGACAACATTCATCAAGTCGTGAGGTCTTCATGCCCCACACACTCGTTTGATTTTTATTAGAACCCCAAGTACAAATATGGGCTGGTACTTTTCAACTAAGATCGAGAAATGAATAATGGTGGGTAGGGTACTGGGTAGGACTGTAATTAAAAGTACCTTTGTGGTGGTCAAGACATTGTGAAACAGCAGTACAAGCATAAATCTGAAATCTGAAATGATCTGAAAGAATAAAGAAATTAACACAAGGAAATGCAAGCAATGGAGGTTTGCATCAGCAAGGTCAAGGTGTGTAGTCCATACATGTGGAAGCTGTGAGGGGCAATTGTGTCAATCATTGATCATCTTCTTCAGTCTTAACCCCTATCGCAGGTTCCTCCTCATCACGTCTCCTTGCATTTATGGCCCATCTCATTTAATGCTCCAGATGGATACAGTTCACTATTTCCCCTGCCTAGGGTCCCTCCCTCTACCCTCCAAATGCCAGCCCTCTTTGTTTTCAGACATTTTGTAAATTCTAACAGCTTTTTGTTTTATCAAACATATAATTATATGTTTTTTTTTTTGACAAAACAAAATCATATAATTGTATGTCTTCATTTTGGCCTCGAGATGTGGATGTGGGTATGGTCTTTTGAATCTACATTTAAATCGGACTCATCACATAAAATGTGTTTTCCCAAAAAAAGTACTAGTCACGTTAAATCCGACTCGAATTCTATTTAATTAAAAATTAATTATACAATTATAATTTATTTTATAATTATTTAATAAGATAATACGACACTAACTATTTTTTTAATATGTGATTATATAATTAGCTTATTTTTAATTTTTTATTCAAAGATTAAACTTGTAAAAAATAATCAAAATTAGAAATCATTTAATCAACTATTAATAAATAGGGCTGCTATTTGCACACCTTTTTTTTTTCTTTTTGCACACCCTTTTGTAAAAAAAAAATATCAAAAATTAAAGGACAAAACACACTCACCCCTCACCCAACACACCCCTAACTCCAATTTTTTCTCTTTTGCACACCCCATCAACGGACAAAAAAAAACACACACACACACCCCATTCATCTCCCTCACCTAACCACACCCACTGGCCACCCACGCAGCACCCAATACACCCTCCCCTCCACCAAGCTCCAGCCCCGTCGCACCCTCCCTCCAGCCCCGACCCAGCCTACCTCCTTCCCCTCCACCCAACCCGACCTCCTCCCTCCCCTCCACCCAGCCCCGGCCCCATGGCATCCCCTCCCACCCAACCCCGTGGCACTCTCCCTATAGCCTCGACCCATTCGGCCCACCTCTCTCTAGGTTCGGCGGATGTATGCCGAATGGTTTGTGGGTATTCAGCGGGTGGCTGTCGAATGGTTTGTGGGTTTTCGACAAACTAGTGCCAAACGAAAGAGAAAGCAGAGAGAGAAAGGGGAAGGTGGAAGAGAAAGTGGTGGGCTGGGTCGGGGCTGGAGGGAGGGTGCGATGGGGCTGGGGCTTGGTAGAGGGGAGAGAAGAGGTCGGGCTAAGTGGAAGGGAAAGAGGTGGGCTGGGTCGGGGCTGGAGGGAGGGTGCGACGGGGCTGGAGCTTGGTGGAGGGGAGGGTGTATTGGGTGCTGCGTGGGTGGCCAGTGGGTGTGGTTAGGTGAGGGAGATGAATGGGGTGTGTGTGTGTGTTTTTTTTTGTCCGTTGATGGGGTGTGCAAAAGAGAAAAAATTGGAGTTAGGGGTGTGTTGGGTGAGGGGTGAGTGTGTTTTGTCCTTTAATTTTTGATTTTTTTTTTTTACAAAAGGGTGTGCAAATAACAGTCCTCTAAATAAATTAATTGTGATAAAAAAATGGACGAACACAAATTTTTCAATAAAGCATTGAAATAATTGTGATGATAATTAAATGGCTAAATAATTTTTCAATTTTGTTAATTTTTTTAAAAGTTGATTATTTGATAAAATTAAAAAGTAAATAGTTTGTAAATAAATAGTTAACACTATATTATTTTACTATTTGGTTAGTTATAGAGTATTTTTATCATTACAGTATTTAGAATATATTTAATTATTAATCAGTAGATTCATTCTCTTTTTAATTCATGTTTATTTCAATTTAAAGTTAAGTGTACATGCCTGGCAAAAAAAAAAAAAAGTTAAGCGTACATGTTTTATAAAATATATGTTAATATTATATTATCTTACTATTTAGTTAATTCTAAAATATTTTTATTGTTACAATATTTAGAATATATTTAATTATTAATCAGTAGATTCATTCTCTTTTTAATTCATGTTCATTTCAATTTAAGGTTAAGTGTACATGCCTGGCAAAAAAAAAAAAGTTAGGCGTACATGTTTTATAAAGTATATGTTAATATTATATATTTTCCAAACTTATACACCATTAAATTTCTATTTTTTATTCGGGAAAAAGAAATAAAACTTAGGAGTTTTTACGCTAATTTTCACTAAATTAATAGTTAATTAGTTCCAATATTTTTCGTGTTAGAATATTCGGATGGACAAAGCTTACGATTTTTGGTATAAAATATTCTTTTTGTTTTATAAAGTTGTATTTTTTATTTTATTTTGGACAGAAATCCGATCCTTCATAGTTGATACGGCCGCTTGCTTTGTGTGTCTCTCTCTATAAAGCGGCGACCTTCCCACTCGGCCATTCCCTCTCAAAGAAACTTGTCATAAGCTGCGCACCCTTGCCTTCCTTTCCCTTCTAAACCGGTTCGCTACTCACCCACTATTTCACTAACCAAACCAAACCGGTCTAACCCAACCCAACCCATGACAGAGCCATGGCGTCTGGACTCGGTTCAGGCCTCCATGTTCCGGCCTCCGGAGACCCCGCGCGAGCCCATGGAGTTCCTCTCGCGCTCATGGAGCGTCTCCGCACTCGAAGTCTCAAAAGCCTTGGCCCCGCCCCAGGGTGGACCCCACTCAAAGATAAACCTCAGCAGCGCTATACCGGAGGAGTTGGCCGGAGAGTTAGAGGAGGGCGCTACGGTTTCCGGGAACCCATTTTCGTTTGCTTCTTCCGAGACTTCGCAGCTGGTCATGGAGCGTATTATGTCACAGTCGGTAAGCTTAGCTAAGCTACTTAGTCATGACCAACTTGGTGGTCAAGTTAATTAGCTAAAACAGAGTAGCAGAGCAGAGTCCAGAGAGAGTTTGCCATGTGTGGACAAATTGTGGGATTTTTGCGTTTTCCAGTCTATTCTCTCTCTGTTTTGTTTGTGTCTTTGTTTTCTTTGGCTTTTTTCACGGTGTTTGTATTTGGGTTTCGGTGTGATGCGCGTCTCTGTCTCTTTCCTTGTTTTGGTGCCTCTTACCCCTTTTGGTTTTTGGGTTTCTTCTGCTCCAGTTCTTCTCAGCTACCACCATTTTACTCACTCCATTTTCAACTTTCCACTTCTGGGTCTTCCTCTTCTTCACCAACTCACCAATTTGTATTACTCTCTTTTTTGCAGCAGGAGGTATCTCCAAGAACTTCAGGCAGGCTCTCTCACAGCAGTGGCCCTCTCAACGGTTCCTTGACCGACAGCCCACCCGTCTCTCCCTCCGAAATCGACGATGTCAAGGTCTGTACTCATCGCTATAGTCTCCACATGTTTGGTCTTCTTTTTTGAATCTTTCTCCGGCAGCCACCGTACACGGTTGCCAGAATTTGACACAACCACTGTCTGGGTTTTGGAGCACGAAAACTGGGTCACTGACTCACTCAGAGCCGGTCGAACATAGTCCCCAGCTTTCGCACTAACCAACGCTCCCTTTATGACATGTTTTGCTTTTTTCAATGTAAAAATTAATAGCAGTCAGTTTTAGCTCTAAAACTCATTTAAGAATCAGCGTTCTTCATAAAAAGTAATTAGATTTTTGGTACTTTGGCTTCTTCCAAGCGGGACGGTTTTCCGCCTGGAATGGTCGGTGGGTAGCTTCGACATTTACACAAACAGTCTTGGTTTTTTGTCTTATTTTCGGAGCTGCCACTGTTCTTGTTTCTGGGTTCAGTTCGGGTCATGATTAAATTTTATTTGGTCCCCCACCAGTGAATTGAATGCAATGCATGCACGGTGGGTATCACCCAAAAATCAGTCTCTATATGAAATTTATAAACAGACCGTGCTCTAATTATGCTACCTCTGGCTCTGCTTTCGTTGAATGACTCATGGACCCCCAGAAACGCCAAGTGGTTGTGTGATTAGTTCACCATTTAGGACATTTAGAGATGCTCATGTTCATTCAATTACCACACCCATCTATTCTCGTTTTGGGTGGTTTAAATGTCTAATATACACCGACACATACCCAATTTGGCCTTTCCCATAATGACCCGAAACGTATTTCCTTTAATGTTGATGCAGCAGTATGGCCGCTCTAACAACCACCACAATACCCAATACAGAACCACCGGTGCTGGCGGTCCTCCAGTATCTGGTGGTGGAAAGACGGTGGGTCGGTGGCTTAAAGACAGGAGGGAGAAGAAGAAAGAGGAGGCCAGAGCCCAAAATGCCCAGCTCCACGCTGCTGTGTCTGTTGCCGGGGTGGCTTCTGCCATCGCCGCCATTGCTGCTGCCACTGCCGCCTCATCCGGGTCTAGCAAAGATGAGCAAATGACAAAGACCGACATGGCTGTGGCCTCTGCTGCCACATTGGTAGCTGCCCAATGCGTGGAGGCAGCTGAGGCCATGGGTGCTGAGCGGGAGCACCTCGCTTCGGTTGTTAGCTCTGCTGTGAATGTCCGGTCAGCCGGCGATATCATGACGTTAACCGCAGCAGCAGCAACAGGTACAGAATGGAAATTTTGTTTGAAGGCAGGGGCATAATTGGAACTGAGGTTTTGTTTTTTATCGACTCTAATGCCCTTGAGGTTTGTGGTGTGGGGTTGCAGCTTTACGTGGTGCAGCGACACTGAAGGCGAGGGCGTTGAAGGAAGTGTGGAATATAGCAGCAGTTATTCCCGTCGAGAAAGGGATCGGAGTAGGTGGTAACGGTGGTAATGGTAATTCCAACAGTAGTTTCAGTGGTGAACTTGTTCCTGAAGAGAATTTCCTTGGCATATGCAGTAGAGAATTACTTGCTAAGGGTTGTGAGCTCCTCAAGCGCACCCGCAAAGGTAAAGTTCAATTCATTTATCTATTTATCATTATTTCATACATTTGAAATCATGGCAATTATTTCTTTTTCCTTGATTGAATTGTGAGCATGTTTATGTGGGTGGAAATGGAAAAATTGTTTTCATTTTGAGTGAATTTGGATGAACTAGGTTGATCATGTCCAGACAACACCATTTAACTTGCTTCACTTTAAATTGTGATTAAAGTACTGTACTGAAATAAAAAATTTTGTACTCTTTGATTCTAGTGCTTAATCTGTTATGTTTTGTTGTGATGAATGCAGGTGATCTTCATTGGAAAATTGTTTCTGTTTATATCAACAGAACTGGTCAGGTAAAGTTCCTAGCATTTCTTTTGATTTAATATCTTCTTTTAACATGGGATCAATTATTTGGGCATCACTAAAACTTTTGGTCATGAATGTGAACTTGATGGGATAAAAGGTGCTGAGTTAAAGAGACTACCATGATGAAAGAATTGGATCTGCCCCCTCTCTTTTCTCTTTCTGTAATTTGTGTTATCTTTATTAGTCTGGAACTTCTTTTTGTACAGGTTATGCTGAAGATGAAGAGCAGGCATGTTGCTGGGACCATCACAAAAAAGAAAAAGAGTGAGTGATTACTTTTGTCTTTCAGTAATAATTTGAGCAGAATGGAGGTGGGGGTCTTCTATTTGGGGATTTGCGAAAGCACTCTAGTGGGAAAAGGGATCTAAAGGGTTCATCTTTAATTCCACTTCCTTTTGAATTTACAGATGTGGTGCAGGAGGTGATTAAAGATATGCCGGCTTGGCCCGGTCGCCACTTGCTCGAGGGTGGTGATCACCGCCGTTACTTTGGACTGAAAACGGTTATGCGTGGGGTCGTGGAATTCGAATGCCGGAACCAAAGGGAGTATGATATTTGGACTCAGGGTGTGTCAAGGCTCCTCTCCCTTGCTGCAGAAAAACACAATAGACATAGACTTTGAGTAGCTTTCACTCAATGAGAGGGCAAAATTTGGCAGATGGGGATTTTGGGAATAGGATATATGGGCCGGCTGAACATAATGGATATTTTGGTAATTTGGCTGTGCTGTTTTTAGTAACTTTAGTTGTCTTGCTATTGTAAAAAGGATATGTTAAAGGTATAAGCTAATCCAAATTGCTCTCTTTAATGTGTGGAATATATATTTTGGACTTTTGCCTTTTGGTTTTTTAATGGGAAAGAAATTTGATTGGAATGAGAGGTTGTAATCCCATGTGATCCTAGTCCTTGTTGTTGGACTGTTTATGGAAAGAAAAGGGGTATCTTGGACTGGGGCAGTCAAAAAAGAATGGGAAGAATCTCAGTTGGAGTAAAGAACAAGAAAGAAGATAAAGACATGCTCTGAGTTGTTTTTTGTTTATTCATGTGAGTTGTTTTTGCTCTGGGCCCCCTATTGGGTTTTGGACATAGTTTAAGGTTTTACATGTTGTGCTTCCATGATTGTCTTTGTCTGTAAACTTGCACTAAATAGAATAATTTTGTTTGGATTAAGTGAATGGAGGGAGGGCGGCCTATGAAATATTTAATTGGCTAAAAGGAGAATAAGAGGCTGTGTCAGATAACTAAATTAATGCTAAAGATGATTGCCTGCTTGTAAACCTGGGTAGATGTAAACAAATTCTAATGTTATTTCAAGTGATGAATTTAAGAAGAATGTTGTTCTCTATAACAGCAATAAAATAACCCATTTTTGAGTCCTCAAAGTTATTATAGATGGGGCATGAATTGAACGGGATTGAATCTGACAAAGAAAACAAACGTTACGAACAAGGCAAATGGCGCGCACAGACAAAGACAATTGAAAATATTATAAGAAAGCTTTACATATGAAACACATTGAAATTGAATAGTCTTGATACCTGTAAAGACGAGCCGGTTTTCATATATTATTCGTGTCTCTCTATTTATTACCGATTAATACATTTACCTAATATTTTGTTTTTAATCTACCAAACTCTTCAAACCTTATTTGCAAAAATTCGATTTCACGATGGTAGGTTCTTCCATCCAAATGGGCTCTCAAGTAGTTTTAGGAAAGAGATGTGATAATGAAGAAAAAGTATGCAAATGGAAGCACCTGAATTATATTGTGTAATTGTGAGATGGGTATGTGCTCAAAAGACTCAAAACAAGAGTCTAGTCGGATGACCACATATTCTCTCAAGAAAATCTGTTCCAAGTTCAAAAATGTGGAATGGGATACGAAAACAGTGGTGATGGAAAACACACAAATGCTGGGCTGGGCATCATGAAGTGCTAATGCATCTGCATGGTTAGAACTACCCAATATGTTTCTGCAATTTACTTGGGCTTGGCCCAACATGTCATGCTAACTTACCAATCTTTCAAGTATTGGCCAATATTTCACCATGTTGTGACAAGATTTCCATGCTTTTATAGTGTACTCTATGCTTCCTACATTTTCATGATTATAAATTCGATATGTGTTTTTCAGTACTTTTTCCATCCATCCAAAAATCTGTTTTATTAACTCTTTAACCTTCTCTATCTTTACCCCACAAAAATATGTTTTCGGAACAAATTTATTTTTTGTTTTTCTTTTTGCCCCTAAAAGTTTCGAAATAAAGGTCATTTCTTCAAAATAAAATAAATAACTAGCTAGCTATTGATCTAATTTTTTTTCCAAAATTAAAAGATGTCTCAAGTTTGAATCCTCCATTCCCAAATCATAAAAAGAAAAAATAAAAAAAAAAGCAAGAAAGAGAATTTTGATCATGAGATGATGATAAAATGTAGGTCTCTCTCTCCTCCTAGTCTCACTCTCTCTCTAGTGGTCAGTTGTCACCACCGAGTAAAGAGAGAAGAAACACAAAGAGTTGGATAATATCCATATATATGGCGATAGCACCCATTATATACTCATCGTAGCTGTAACGCTTTATGATATTGTCAGTGTCGTACACAATATAAGCACAGCTCAATAGGGCCCCCAACGCTGCATATATCGTCCTCCCAATCGGCCCAAGTGGAAGAATTATCTGTAATTCATTCCAAAATATATACCCACCATAAGACTAAGTTTAATTACCAATCAAGACATAATGTTTTAAAAACGATTTTGATTATCTGAAAACGTTTTTTTGTACTTCAAAAAAGGAGTTATAAACGAGTTTTAATAAAGTGTTTAGAGACAATCCAAATGAGTTCAGTTTTGCTCACAATAAAAAGATGGTGTTGAATATTACTATTATGATAAATGAGTGACATTTATTACAAAAAAGTGGTCAAATGACACGTGTCACCTATTCACCATAGTGGTAATACTCACTAAAGTAAGCAAAAATGAATCATAATCCAAATAGTGAAAGAAGTTGGGGGTAAAGAGTTAAAATGATAATAGATTCGTGATTTGATTTTCTCTAATATAACAAAAAAATCGAATTTTTTGTCTTACCTGAATGAGGGCGAAGATAAGAAGCATGATGGATGCAGCAAACAAAAATGGGCCCATGAACCCGAAATCTTGGCCTCTCTTCACGGCCCAAAATGTGTATAAGGTTAGGCCCACAACCATTGAGGCGGTCAGAATTACAGCCAAAAGAACGATCTTCCCTGTTGGCACCAAAACCAAAACAAAAACAAAATCTCATGTATTTACTCCCAATTACTACACATAAAATCAAACTTGAACAGATGCAACTTGTAAAACTTTGTGTTTTCATATTTCTATTTAATTATTTTTAAAAGACCAAGTCCAAAACGGTTAAAAATAACGTCAATTTGAATATAAGCACAATATCAGCCTCAATTATATTTCATTTTACACCTCTAGTATTTCCATGCTTGTTCATATATTCTTTTCCAATTTAGTGCTGAATTTATTTTCCCATGCCTTCTTACAATGAAAAGTAAAATTGATAGCATGCCTAGTCCAGTAAAATCAAGATAACAAATTTGAAATGCTAAACATGCCCCCAAAATTAATACTCTTTGTTGTCATATTATGAATGTTATAAAGTCATCGATTATTTAGACAATGCTTTTAGAAGACTTAACAACGCTTTTATATTGTCAAAAACACTTTTGTTTGCGTTTGACAAAAAAATTAAAAAACATTTTTAAGTATATTTATAAGAAGCACTTTGTTTTTTTTTTTTTGAAAAAAATTTATGTATTTCTAACAAAAATGTTTTTAGTGAAAGACTGATAGCGCTATTGAGCAAAAAAACGCTACTGAGCAAAAGCGTTTACTATCTAGGTACTCCCAAATAAGCCATTAATCTAATTTAGTGAATGGTATTCGTAAACATATTTAATCCAAAAGATACAAAACCCATAATTGAAAATAGATGTGCACAATAAAAGATAGAGATATTTATAGGATAGAGATAATACCTGGTTTAAAGGCACAACTGACCCCCACAGTAATCGACATAAGAATAGTAAACAGCGTAAGAAGCAAATAATTCCAAGGATGCTTCTTGTGGAAAAAGAACAAAAGCACAATATCTGCACCAAAACAGAGAAAAAAAAAAAATCAAATGTGTGATGTGTAATATCATTGTTCTAAAAATTACTGGATAAAAAATAACTAATAATAATTGTATATTGACAAGAATGAAATGAAAAACAAAAAAATATATTATACGAACACGGATGACATACAAACACATTTTTAAATTTTGGATATTAACAAATTCACTTTTTCATTAACACGGTGTATTTTTTTTTTTTAACTTATAAAATTTGTTTGTATGTTATATAATACATGTAATGATAGACGAACTCATTATAAACAAGATAGAGTTTTTTGAGGGAAAATAAAAAAACTTAAATAATAGTATGTATGAGGGTTTACTTATAATGGAACAAACAAGAACCACAATGAAGAAGAGTGTGCCCCCGGTGGTGTGCCTAATCCAGTTGGGTAAGGAGGGGATATTAACGATGACGGTGGCACACACGACGGTGAGAAGCAATTGAAAGGAGATGATGCTGTAAACCTTGCGAATAAAAGCCCATCGAAATTGAGGGGTCTCCATCATATTAGGGTAGAGTTGGCCAGGTTGAGCCCTGCCGGACTCTATATCACCCTTGTTGAACTCTGCCATTATCACAATTCACAAAGGTGACAAAATCACCAACACAAATATCAGTAGATGATTAGGGTTCTTGATGGGAATAGAAGAGAGATATGTGCGGCTCTTTTTGGGTTTTGTTTGAAAGAGAAAGTGTGGGAATGTGAGGAAAAGTAGGAGGGATTTGGAATATATATATATATATATGTATTTTAGAGATGGTTAATTATAAGGTTAAAAGTTTGAGGTGTAATTTAAATTGTTTAAGACATACAGACGGTCTAATAATAAAAGAGTGGTTAAAACGGATGCAAAACCGTCCAAATTTATCATATATGCATTATTTGCAGGGATTGCACATATTTGGGGTTTTTACCTTGAGACTTTATACAAAGAGAGAATGAAGTATAAGGTTTTACTCGTTTACCTAAGAAAATGAAGTTAAATGAATGGAAGGCTAGATGCTTCACAGCTAAGAAAATGAATTTAAATCGATGATTGTATATTGACTAATAGTCTAATACAATGAAGTTTACCCGTGATATTATTATACATGTATTACAATTTTTTTTTTTTTTTACCAAAAAATGATTTCCTAATATTAGAGAAATTTGAAAAATTAATCCATTTTAGTTTCCACTAAAGAATTTTAACCTTTTTTTTTTTTTTAAAGAATTTTGTTCTTTGAGCAGTACTCGAGCTATTCTTGAGAAATACTCGAATCTCTATCGAGTAGTGCTCAAGGAGTGTTCGAACACTTTTCAAGAGGAGCTCGAGCACTGTTCGACGGTCAAATTTCTAAAAATTAAAAAACAAAGTAAAAGTCATTAATTAACTTAAATTTAAGTTAATTTTCCAAATTTCTCCTATCTTTATGCAAAGAACATGAACCTCAAAATTAACATGTAGCTAAGAAAGATGAGTCACGTGTCTTTAAGGTTCAAACTTCAAACCAATGATGGGAAAATAAATAAATTTCTTGATGGAGAAATAAGCCAACATCACCCACAATATACTTGGGCGGCCCAATACCAAATTCATTAGGGCCTACTTACAATGGAATAGTAGCCCAACTTCACTGACTATGTGTTTGGTCTGAAGCTGAACCTCTTTGGGGTGCTTTGAGCATTGGCCTCGTAAATATCTAAGACAAGCAAAAGTGGATCAAAATTTGCCTTTGTCATAGGTGAGGCTATAAATCAATGCCTCAAAGATGAATGTGACTTTATCCTATAACCAGTAGCCAGCACAAAAAAGTTTGATCATGTCCTCCACTTCTCCTTCTTCAATTCCTAGTACTACTGCTACTAGAAATGTTTTTGAGCTTGGAAAGTACAGCGTACTACTCCAAAGAGTTGAACCAGCAGAGACATGTTGCAGGAACAACAAGTCCTCAGTTCCTGTTCCACCTCCAAAGCCGCTTTTGATTGCCATGCCTTGTGAAGCTGGTGAGTTCCCAGTCTTGCTGCTCCTTCATGGCTACCTTCTCTGCAACTCCTTCTACTCTCAGCTTATCCAACACATCGCTTCTCATGGCTTCATTGTCATTGCCCCTCAGGCTAGTCTCTCTCTTTCTTAACTAGAATGCCTACTTTATAAATTATATAACTCCACATGTCATAGTTCTTGATGACATGTATATATGTTCAAGTCTAGGACTTTGGTCTTTTTTAGTCAGACAGGATTAGCTTTGATTATTAGCATATTGCCTTTCCAAATTACCAATTATCTTTTTGGGTTTGGAGTTTATTAGCTTGTAGGTGATATAGTTGCTTGGGACCTCTGGATTGTGCACTACTGTGTATGAATTAGATAGGTCATAGGTGGTCCTATATTTACAGTCATGGCCAAAACAGCACAGAACACTGTATTCCTTCAGGGACAATCTGCAAGTTTCCTTCAAGTCACTCTCAATGATTGCCTTAGTCTGCAAGATAAATAGTGTATGTCTCACACCAGAGCAGAATATGTGAATCAATCACTGAGCTTTCATTTTCTCCGGACAAATTATTGAAAGCAGCATTGTGTCTATCATGTGGCTTGTTTTGATTGGTATTGTATTGTATGAACTGAAAAGACCCAAGTGGCTCAGTTCCCTGTCATAGATGCTTGGATATAATTACTGTCCTTTTCTGTTTTTAGTCATTTGAAGTCCATTTCGCATGTAATTTTCCTTGTCCTTTAGGAACTAGAAGTGGCTGCATTGAGAAAACTCCTCCTCTCGTTCACATTGAGACGCGTTATATTTTCTGCGTTGATATTGTGCTTATGTTAAAGTAACTTAAAACTATGTCGTTCCAAATCTGCATTATTGTTAGTTGTTACTGTGCCTTTATTAAATGCCAGATATATATAACTGAAAATGCCTTCATCTCTGCCTTATTGATAAGTAGTTGTTCTGTGTTCAACAGTTATATACCATAGTTGGACCAGATACAAGTGATGAGATCAAGTCTACAGCTGCAATAACAAATTGGTTATCCGAAGGACTTCAGTTCTTGCTTCCACCCCATGTCCATGCAAATCTAAGCAAGCTAGCACTCGCAGGCCATAGTCGTGGAGGCAAAGTTTCTTTTGCACTAGCTTTAGGGAAAGAAGAAAGCAGTACTAGTCTAAAATTTTCAGCCTTAATAGGCATTGACCCAGTTGATGGAATGGACAGAGGGAAACAAACCCCTCCACATGTACTAACCTATGTTCCTCATTCATTTGATATGGATATGGCAGTAATGGTGATTGGTTCTGGTTTGGGTGAAGTGAAAAGGAACCCTCTGTTCCCTCCTTGTGCTCCAAAGGGTGTGAACCATGAGGACTTCTTCAATGAATGTCGAAAACCGGCTTGTTATTTTGTGGCTAAGGATTATGGTCATCTTGATATGCTGGATGATGATACAAAGGGGATTAAAGGCAAAGCTACATATTGTTTGTGCAAGAATGGGAAGTCCAGAGAACCCATGAGGAGGTTTGTTGGAGGGGTTGTGATTGCATTCCTTAAAGCTTATTTAGGAGGTGATAGTAGCCACCTAATGGCTATAAGAGAAGGCCATGAAACTGTGCCAATAGAGCTTCAAGCTGTTGAATTTCTTTTGTGATGTTCAAATGATTTGATTATCCAAAAACAATAGAAAAAGAATTAGCTGCAGTTACCTAAAGAAAATTTACTTTGGTAGATACACCATAAATATGTTGCTTGTTCCCTTACAAATCTGACAGGGAAACTTCACTTACTTACATAGGTTTCTGAATCTGAAAGTAATGTAGTGATCACTGTAAGATGCATATATGGATGGTCAAGCTTTGCTGAATAAATAATTTGTAGCACACATGAATATTACTTTTAGTGATCCAAGAAGCTGGAATACCTTATGATTGGCCTTGCTGAATACAAAACTATTGGCCATGCATGAATGAGAGGCAATTGAGTTCATCTATATATCTATATATAAAGGCAACTCCCCAAGTTTGGGGAAACACTGAAAATTCTCAAAATTGCCGTAGTTAATAAAAATGCCAAGTGATAGAAATTTAATTTAAAAAGGATAAATAAGTAATGCTCATAATATGTGTAATGCTTGATTTTTTGGGTTGAATTGAGTGAAGTTTTATCCCAAAATTTATTCCTCTACATATTTAGATAAAAATTGTTGGATTTATAAAAGAATAACCAAAACTTTTCTCTAAATTAGCTACCAAATAATATGCTTAATGGTAATGTCTTGTTTGGATAGAAATAAACGAGATTCATAGTGAATTTTTTTATATTAACGAGAGTGAACTATTTTTTGAATATAAACAAATTAGACCCTATCACATTAGTTCATATACAAGTGGGGATAGGTTTGAAGAGTGTAGCACTACGATAACTAAATTTCTTCTGATAAACATGACAATGTCACACTAACTAGCAATTATAGTGGTATTTCTTTTCATAATTTTGAAGAGATTTTATGTTCGAATGCTTTCTCTAAATAAAAAGTAAAATAAAAATAAAAACATGAGAAAGGACTGATCGAGAATTATTAATATAAAGATGTGGGCTTGAATTGATCAGTCCAATTATGAAAGAAAGCCCATAAATGTCCTAAAACCTATACGCTGTCAGCTTGTTTACAAACACTAATTACTTCTCCGTCTTCCTCGAAAAACTCCCACAGCAAGCAGCAACCTCTTCTCCGTCGCCACTCGCCAGCAACCACCCACTTTTGCCATCTTCAGGTGTCTCTCTCTCACTTCCAGTCGCTCCCATTCTTTTTATTTGTTAAGTTCTGATTCCCTTTGTTTGTCTCTCTCTTCACTATCTTTTCGTTTGAATTTCTGTAAATTTATGTTTGGGCATTGGAACTGGGTTCATTTGTGCTTGCTGATATACACTTCAACTCGGTTAATTTCTGTTTCAATTATGGGGGGCTGTTAATGGTGTTCCTTCTTCTCAATCCTTTCTTCTCTTCTGTTCTTCGTTTCTCTCTTCCAATTTTCTCCATCTTCTTCCTCAGTTCCAACTTCTAAATTTAGGCTTCTTTTGGTTTCTATCAATTTCTTTTCTATTTGTTAATATAGGGATTATTGTATAGTTTTTTTTTTTTTTTTTTTTTTTTTTTTTTTTTTAATTTTTTGAAATGCCTTTNGAATACTTAAAAAATTATTTTTTATGTTATAGGTCATCTGGGTATCAGAGCACTGTTATTTTACAGTTTTTCCTCGGTCTCAAGCTCTGATTCTTGGGAGATGAAGATGTATGTCCTATATGTTAATGTTTGGTTTCCGTTTTTATCGTCTTTTACTTATTTCTAATTAGCTTCTTTTATATAAATCACTGCTGGCGGGGGCGTTATGAATTTCAATTTTTGAACAAATTTGCAGACTACAGTCCAATGCTGGTGTACTCACCAATTTTGAAGTGCTCGACTTTCTAAAATCTAAAGGAGCTTCAAAAGATCTAACACGAGTTCTTGCTAACGTATCTCCATCGGAGAATAAGGTTGTGGTGGTGTTTATGTTTCCACCACCTATATTCTGTTTTCAATTTAATGTTGTAGTGAGAATTGATGTATGGTTGATTTGCCCTGTTTAGGTTTATGATTATTTGGTTGAGACTCCTGCACATACTCAGACAAGAGAGAGTATCAATGAGTTCTCGGACAAGTGTAAAAAATATGACCTTGCAAAAGCTGAGGTGGTCAATATCATCAACATTAGGCCGTCTTCGATGGTTGAAATCTACCCGGTGTGTTATAACTACCTTTTTTTAGTAGTCTATTTTGTTTACATATCTTTTTGATTTAAGTAATGATTGTGATGGTTTTTTCATTGGAAATCAGAGTTATATCGGGATATAAAAGAAATCTATAAGCACTATATTTTTCATAGAGAAGACTGATGAGGAGTAGAATGCTGTGTCTTCCTATTAGTTGACCATGGCTTTACTGATTTACATTACTCTCTTGTATGGCAGAACATTGGCTGAGTACCATATCGTTTTTTCCCCTTTTTGTGTACCCCGTCAACCTAAACCAATTGTTTCTAACCATTGATAACAAAAATGATCAACCCTTTGTGGTATTCCAGTATCCAATTAGCATTTTAACAGGACATTGTAGATTAAGTAAACTTGTCAGGAGTCGGGTCAAAAGAAAGTTTCCTTAAAGTATTCTCTGATAATTGAGAGACTTTATGGATGCCTTCATTGTGACAATGTCCAATGTCTATAAGGACTAGCTGTGTTCCCAAATTTTAGAACAGCCTAGCATGTCCTCCCTTCTTGTTGTATATGCTCAGAGAATCTGTTGGCCTTTTTGGATTAACATGTGCTTGGTGCATACCCAATATCTTTTTTTGCAGAGAACCTTAATTTCTTGAGGCCACAATTTGTAGAATTTCCCACATATCATTTGGGTTCATGAAAACATAATGAAATAGTAATTATCAGAGATTACTATTGTATTTAATCATCTGACTCTGGATTGGGGTGTTTTGTTTTGATTTTTCTTTGCGTAATGACCAAAAGTAAAATTGTTGTTATGCTGTAGTTACTTTTAAGGTATCTGATATAACTTTACGAGAAATTTCCTTTTATGTTCCTGGTTTGTTGTAATTTCTAAAACGTGTGAACTCATTTGCAAATTGTCTTTGTTGTGTTTTATGATGTTTCACAGATTATCGAAGAATGCGACTTGCGTTTAGGAGATACTGCTGAAGAGCTGGTAGAGATGTTAGTAGAGGTGTTCCCACATCCTCAAGCTGCACCATCCCCTGAACCTGAACCTGAAGCAGCAATTGACGAGAGTGATGCAAAAACCACGAATGTGAAACAAATTGAAGAACAAAATGACGGCGATAAAGAGAACCCTAAAAGTGGGGAGCAAATGGAAGAACAGAATGACGGCGATAAAAAGAACCCTGAAAACGGGGAGCAAATGGAGACACGTTGATGGGATATGGGAGTGACCATTAATCTGTACTCAAAGTCACATTTGCAAAAAGCATTCCAGTACGAATGTTGTAAAATTCAAGTCATTAATTTTTCAACATTTAGGTTGATGATCTGAAGTCAAGTTTATCTTGTAAATCCGGGTGCATCTTTGGTTGTCACAAGTGATTGCCCAATGTTGTCATAATGCTAGAAATGAAGAAATTTACAGGTTGTGGTTTGTTCACTTAAATCTTTTGGTTTGTTAGAAATGATTTCACCATTTTGATCAAGAGAAATGGACTGGATGTACCACTTGTTCGTGTTGGAAGAGACCGCATTACACAGATCGAATGGCTACAAATCTATATTCTAAGATCGAAAAAAGTGAAATTCGTCATATTTAATGGTTAAATATGCATATTATCGGATAATTATTCGCTTCTTCCAACAAATCTTGTAACTACTGCACTTCGGCCCATTTTCCATCTATATCGCACAATTGACCATTTTCATCACAACCACTGAACCACGTGAAAGCATCACAGTGTTTGATCAGAATGTACATACAGGACACATACAATATCTGACTACTTGCAGATAGTATTTTTCCATTCATGTGGTGTATACTAAGTACATAAAAATAGGACAATTGTGTTTGTGTCCGACTTTTTTTTTTTTTGATGACTGGAAATTCCACACCTAAATAATTTTGGACAGGACATCCATATCCATAACCATAAGAATCATGTGGTATGTTCTCAGTCTTTAAAAATAAAAAAGAAGAAAAAAGATGCTTATTTTTTACACAATCGTTTGATTCTATGCACCGGTCAGAAATTATGTCATCTTCAATTAAAAGAAAAAAATCACAAGCAAAAAATAAAAAAGAAGTTTCCAGTGCCGGGATTCGAACCCGGAAACTCAATATCCAAGTTTAAGAATGAGCTACACTGGATGGGCTTGTCATAACTGGATATAGAAATATATTTAAACAATTTAAGATTGAAAGAAAAGTAAATGGTCAGATAGCAAAAACAATTTCGGTACCAAGATTCAAAACCTGGAATGTCAAATACCAAAGCTTTTTTTGAGCTACACCGGATGGTTTTGTAATCTCATACTGGAATATAATTAAAATCAGTTAGCTTGTTACACTTTTTTTTTTTTTTTTTTATGTTGACGTGTGTGCAGTCAGAAATAATGTCATCTTCAATTATAATGGCTCTAACATCTTCAACTATAATATCTGTAAGTTGTTATTTACAAGATTGATGAGTTGCCCGAGAATAATTCTCTCATAATTTTACGACCTACACACATAAAACTATAAATATCTCACTATATCAACATATTTTTCACTTTGATTCTTATGATTTTAAAATTTAAAACCGAGCCCTTATAGATAGGTTTTGTTAGCAATCAAATTTCTTACTGAGAAATTCATCAACTAGTTAGACAAAAAGGCCACATGACTCTCATATGCATCGTTAATTTAAAGATTTGATTGCTAATGAAAGCTAAACCCTAAGCTAAACTAAAAAATAAGTATACTTCTTAAAATACAACACAATGTCGGGTAAGGCATCAAAACAACAACAACAAAAAGTTGGCTAATAATTAAAAATCATGCTCCCTTTATAACTATTTGGCATAAAAAAAAAAATTAGGAATACGTCTCTTTAACATAAAATAAAAGTATAGTTAATTTACCAAGGCACACTCAAAAGTAGATTTATAAA
This sequence comes from Dryas drummondii, assembly GCA_003254865.1. Classification (NCBI taxonomy): domain Eukaryota; kingdom Viridiplantae; phylum Streptophyta; class Magnoliopsida; order Rosales; family Rosaceae; genus Dryas; species Dryas drummondii. The sequence continues at coordinate 747,996 of QANW01004233.1, forward strand.
TCATTAACCATATACTTTCTTAATGTGTAATTAGTCAGGTGGCTTTTCTCTTTAAAACCCTTTTTTTTTTGTCCACATCACATGCCATGTGTGATAAACTGAGTCTCACATTTGCCATGTAAGTAAAAGTATGCTCAATTAAAGGTCAACATATTGTGAAACTAATTAACCAAGTGTGTAAATTGAAAAATAAAGAAAACGTTAAGGACCGTCCATACTCTATAGTCTATACCACCTAGTTCACCAGCAACCCCAACAACTATGTCAAATCAATAAATATCACTTCAACAAGAAATATATGTGATCACTCACTCTCTCTCTCTCTCTCTCACTTAATTTGCTTCAGAAACCCAAAACAAAGCAAAGCAAAAAAAAAGTAGTGAATAAAAGGTGGTGTACTGGAGTGGTCGATCATGTGGGTGGGATGGGCAAACTGACGAGACCGCAGTACCATCCATGGAGCTTAGCTAGCTTGCTTTTGGGTTTTCATTGGATTCATTTGGAGCCACCCACCCACCTTTCTCAATTCCTTTGTCAAAATGTCTCACCCAATCCAGAAATAAATCAACATGAACCCTCCACAATCCCACTTTTTAATTTAATTTATTTGTTGAAAACCGTTGTTTAAAAAAACCAAAAAAAAAAAAACAAACCAATCGAAAAAGAAAATTTTCAATAATAGAATGTCAGGCCCATGGCCTCACGAAGTGATGGTTTCAGCATAATGTACGGCTCCTTAATTTGCTCGTTCATCTAAATTTGTGCAAATTTAATTTATATTTTGTGGTCAAGACTAACAGGAGCACAAAACGACAACTTTAATTTCTAGCTAGGAAGCCTAGGATAGGATGGGACATGTCACATTGGGTTGGACTACTTAAACTTGCATATATAATTAATGAACAATCCAAGTATGAATTGAACGGTGTTTGGTATCCCAGAAACGTAGAGAAACTCAGAAACCCATGGAAAATTGGAAATTAACTTATCTGAATTACTGAATATATACATATATATATATAGGAGTACTATAACGTCTTTTTCATTCTTTTTTCTGGTCAAATCTATATAACGTCAAATGATGCATGCATGCAGTAATGGGCTATTCCTCAGAGAATATGACATCTGAAAGAGTTAGATGAGAAACAAAAAAAAAAAAAAAGTCAAACGAACTGTGGCAGCATTTAATTTCTTAAAAAAAAAAAAAAAATGGAAGAACAGGCGCATAAGCATAACCTATGGCTATGGGCTACAGTCATGGATGCATGGAGTTGAAAATTGTTATTTCCCTTTAGAAATTGAATTTATTAAGAGTAATTCTATAAATACTAATTACAATCCCAAATGTTTACATCACAATTATCCAACAATATATTTCACTTGTTTATATATAAAGTCACTAATCACTTTAATTATAATATATTTTTAATTCTTTCTGATTGGATTACAAATTAGTAAATTAACATGCAGTAGTGTAGGAATTAATGTTAGGATTTTTGACCTAATATTACTAATAAATTATTTGTTATTGGCAATTTGGCAGAGAAGGCCACAAATCATTGCACGCATGTGAAGCAGCACTGTAGAGTGCAGTGTGAGCAGCAGACTCTGCCATTAACCAAATTGGAGTAGACCCAATTGGCCAACACCAACATGATATCGAACATCCAAAGAGTAATTAATTTTGATACAAGACATAAAGAAATGAGCAGCCAAGCCGGTACACAGAAGAACCGGTTTTCCCTCATACGGAAAATGCTGTCGTATCTCCTCATCAGCTAACCAAGAATAGTGGCTGTGCCCAAAAACGGACTCTATACTACTTTCATGGCTCCTACTTGTGTCCTAAAATTCAAATTTTCACAGCTCGGTCTATGTATGTATAATGTATGTGTGTCAAACAAGCACAAAAGTTTTGAATTTCGGGAGAAAATGTAAGTGAATTTTAGGATTTTTGTATCAATACCGGCCTGTTGTTGTAGAATAACCCGTATTTGTATAGACAGTGAATCAGAAAAGTAGACGGTTCCTACAAATAAGCCTAGATATATAGGAGATCTCACATATATATATGCTTGTGAAATTAAGATATATTAAAATTAAGTTGGATGCTGCTGTAGTCATGAAACCCATAATTAATGATCACACATATTTTCATGTGTCCCCTGCTGGGTAGCTGCTACAAATATCAATTAATAATTCAATTCTTCATCACTACTGTATCGCTACTATGTATTCAGATTTCAGATGACGGGAGAGTGCATGTGAGATGAGTGCAATCATGCTTCAGTTCATGACATGTACATCAACCCGTAGCAAGAAACATGCATTTAAGCTACAAAAGGAAAAACAAACGTCCTAGCTAGCTAAAACAAAACAAAAGAAAACGTCCACATATGATAAAGTTGGAGTACTAGTACTGAGTAGTAGTAGCAGTACTATTGTACGTGCATGCTAGCTTTTCATGATTCTCTAATATGGAACTAAAATACAATGAAACTTTTTGCAACATATAATAAAGCCCCAGCTGTATAACCTGCATTAATTTGTCACACCCTTTTCTTCTATAGCTAGAGTGTTAGCTAGCTAGCTATACTAATTATGGTCCAACATTAATTAATTATAACATTAATTATAGATAGAGAGAGAGAGAGAGAGAGAGAGAGAGAGAGAGAGAGAGAGAGAGAGAGAGAGAGAGAGAGAGAGGAATCGAAGTTACTTGTAAACTTTGTGCTTTTAAAGGAAGCTCATGAATCATGATCATCTTAATTACATGCCCTCCACTTCCATTCTGTCCCATAACAATTAAACTTGCTTTAACTAATGCCAATTTAATTAAAAACGAAAAGCGAGAGAGATACCTAAAATTACCTTACGTTTAATTTCAGATGATGAAGAAACCAAAAGTAATTCATATCCATAAATATATATGTATATAGAAAGAAGAAGTGAAGAAGAAACCAAATAGTAAACAATAATTACCAACAGAATATATATTAATTTAATTTTAATTATGCTAAATAATTAAAGCGCTGGCTACTGGGTCACTGTTTTCACTGTGTAATTAATTAATTAATATTCAAGGCATGAAGAGCTTGTTGCCACACTTGCAACGCCAAGCTTCTGGGTAGTACTCGAGAGGTGTACTCACACCTGGTTGAATAGGCACGTGCACTGCCTTGCACGGCCAGCACCTCCCACACTTGGATCTACAACTCGGCGGCGCTGAACCCGGTCCGCCCAGTAGTCTCTTCTGGTTCTGGGTCACAATCCCATCCAATGCTCCCGACCCACCCTTTTTTTCCTGACCTGAAAGAAAATCAACGATCGAGAAATTAATAAACATGTTAATTCTTTGGGTTGATGATATGTGAGTGGGTGAGTGCTCTACCGAGTTGGGTTAGAGCTATGGCAGAGGAGGCTGAGGTGAACAAGAGAAGGGTGAAGGCTGTGAGAGTTGAAAGCCTAATGTAGTGGATGAGGTGGTGGCGGTGGCGGCGTAAGCCCATCGCGAGGTGGAGCTGCGCACGAAACGACGACGTTGGATTACAACTGGCCGGCCGGGATGAGCAGCTGAGACTTTGAAAGAGGAGTCGGGAGATGGTGCTCTATTAATGTTGTTACTGGTATTGCAGGTTTTTACTTGTGAGCGTGTGGGGAGAGTGGTCTAGTAAAAAACACAGGGAGGGACGGAGATAGAGAGAGATGAGAAGAGAGGCTTTCTTTGTTTAATTTATTGTTTGGCCAAAGTGTTGAGAGCCCCGAATCACTGTGATGGAGTGGAATACAGGCCAAGTTAAGACCTATATTCACCAAAATGCCACTGACAGTGTCGAATGGTACCAATAGAGACGTCAAAAATATCAACATCAACTCATAGAGAATGAACTGATAAGTTAATGCATTCTCTCAGCTCGAATTTATTTCCTTAGATGTCAAATGTCGCATTAATATTGATTTGATTCTTAAAATTAGGGGGTCATGTGTTTGTATAAATGCCTCAAAAAGGCAACCAATTTTGTGACGAGAAGAAGAACGACATGCTCTCGCACATGATATTTCTGTGGAACTAAATATTTGACAACTTGTTCATATTTCTTCATGAGAAATTATTAAAATGTATCACTCCCTCAGTTTAATATGTATGTATAGGCCAACACTGCACTTAACAAACCAACAAAAACAAAGTGGAGAATGAGAATTAGAAACTGCGATTCAAAGGCAAGTTACAAAATGTGAATCGAAATAATGAATGAGATCGAAAAACCAGTAGTGGGGATCAAATGAATGCAAAAATGCAATACGAGGAATGAGAGATATAAAGAAAGAGTGGCCGAATGGGCATAATGTAATATTGTGGAAAGAAGGTGGGGTTGCTGGTAAAATGGGTAGGGGCACCCGTGTGGAGGAGAATGGGAAGGGGTGCTGTCTTGTACGGCCGGGCGAACACGAAACATCTGAGTCAATATGAAACCCACTACCCCTCCCTCCCTCCCTCCCTCACTCTATGCCCTATGCCCTATGCCCTATGCACCATTATTGATCTATCTCTCCCTCTCTTACATGGTAGGCCTATTAAATACTGAAAGGGACCCATTAGTACAGAGGACAGGGTCCCCATAGCGACACATTGCTGTTGTTTCATGGACTTTGAATTTTCTTGTTTTTTTGTTTTGAAAATTTGTTCGTGAAAAAGAATAAGAAAATTAATGAGGGAGAGAGAAGGGGGGGGGGGGTGATGAGGGAGCAGTAGTTGTATTAAGTAAACCCCCATGATCTTTCTGTAAGTGCGGGCCTACTAGCCTAGCCAGGGCCGGAGAAGTGAGAGAGTGGATGAATCTGGGTCAGTGATTTGATGGGTTCTGGGTTTGGTTGTATTTAAGGCAAAAGACTCATGGCCAAAAAAAAAAAGGCAAAAGACTAAGCACATTGGGGAGGGAAGGCTGAGACTCATTTGCTGCCTCTCTGGTAATGGTTTATTGGTTTTGGTTCGACATGGGCAATGCTACAAGGTTACGCAATTTACATTTAACATTGTCACATTCTCACAGTTGGGATACAATGGTTGTCTCTCATACCCAAATAATAGAAAAGTGAATCCATTCAAATATACACAGTCACTATATGTTAGAATTTTCTTTCCCTACACGGCTACACCGGCAAACAAGCAAAAATCACATGTTTTGGTTTTAGCAAAATGCAACTTTTGGTTGGTTGTGATTTGTGAACCAGAGAGAAACAGACTATGAAACTGGTTATTAATGGGGCCTGGAAGAAACTAGGCCTAGCTAGACCTGTTGGGCCCTTAAAATAGAGCTTTTTTGGATTGGTTTGGTGAGGCGGCCTATATATGTAAAGTCACTAAACATATAAGAATAAATAGCCCTTGGCAATTGGCACTTGGCACTTGGCACTTGGCAGGAAGCAACCATCGGATTACTTGTTTTGCATGATTACTTTGAGACACTGTACAATTGTTGGAAAGGGACACTTCACTGCATTAGGATCTTTCAAAATCAAGAAACCCATTGATGATTGCTTGCACTTCTTGCACTTCTGCAAACAAACACTTAGTAGTATGGTTATAAATGAGATTTGTGTGAATCTGTGCACCAGTAACCAGTTGGGATATAGTATCTTTTGGTTAATATATAGTCATTAGTCAAGGACTACTGGACTAGTAGAACTCGATCAGCAAAACTGTTCTTTTGTCCTAAGTCCTAACTACTATTGCACCAAGTTATAAATCATTAAGTACGATATTAAATTCTCAAAGTTTGCTCAATCTTAACTACAAGGTACAAATTAATAAAATAAGTATTTCTATTTATTATATCTTAACCAACCACCAAAAGCATTGTCCATATTTAGTTTTCAGGCATTTCAAAGGTGCAAGCATTACATATTGTAGCTAGCTTTAACAGAGTTTAAGGACCTGCAGTTCTAAGATTACAAGCCAGAAAGAACCAATCCAAGAAAGGTGCACTTAGTGCAGAGTTATGAAGAGTCCGGTGTTTTCAGACGCAAAAGCGCTAGGCGAGGCGTAAGCCTTGACTCGTATAATGTAAGCTTTTCGGGCATACAAAAATTATAAAAAAAATTATATAGCTAAAAAATAACATTAATTGTCATTCATAAATAAAAATCATCTATATTACATAACAATACTTAGAGAATCACAATCTCAATATTCATTATTCACAACAATTCCCAATATTCATTATTCACAAAAATATCCAATATTCACATAATCAAATAGGTGCACTGTGCAGAAACAAACATATTCACATAATTACATATGAGAAGAAACTCAGAAAATCAGAAACAAACATACAGAGTAGAGACGAATGGGCTCTTGCTGCCGAGAATGAGAGATCGAGACTTGAATCTCCAGACATGAATGGCTCCTAGCTGCACTGAGAGAGATGAGACCCAGAGATGACAGAACGAGAGATCGATTCGAGAGTCCACCCAGCCATCGTGATGAGATAATACCGAGCCATGCATTGAGAATGAGAGAACACTCACAAAGATGAGGGTTGAGGATTGAGAGTTGAGAGAAGTCAGAGAACACGTGATTCTGAAAGAGGAAGCAGTATTGAAGGAGTTAATTAAACTCTCAACACAAAACGACGTCGTTTTGGGACCGAGAGTTATTAAAAAAACATTCTTGTAGAGCGCCACCATTAACGCTGCCTCGCCATGACTCGTGGCGCGCTATTGAAAACACTGGAACAGTCTCATTGTCTCAGTTAAGTATGGTACGATTAAAGTTTCAGATGGCTAGGTATTGCAGGGTATATCAACATTATGTTAATTTATTGAATGAAATACATCAATACTTAAAAATTCTTATTTATACGAGCAGTTTCTTGCTATCAATTGTATATTAGGAAAACAATAATGAACTATTTCTTGATAAAATTAGAGCATCCAACCCAAAATCAATTGACAATGGGTGGAGAGGTCCAAGACTTATAAGCACATATGATAAACTCCAGTTTTCCTATATGGGATATTGCTTCACATTACTCTCAATACGCCTCCGCACGTGGTGGGAGCACGTGTGACCGTTGGGTTTTACACGCAGATAACTAAACTCTGATACCATGATCGAATTAGAGCATCCAACCCAAAACTAATTGACAATGGGTGGAGAAGCCCAAAACTAATTAGAATGTTGTTAATTTATTGAATGAAATTCATCGGTACTTAAAAATTCTTATTTATACAAGCAGTTTCTTGCTATCAATTGTATATCAGGAGAACAATAATGAACTATTTCCAACAACCCATTTGATAGATTAATGCTTGGCTGACTAGGCTGCTATGGTGGTCTCTAACTCATCTGTTGAGCAAGTTGACTTGCATGAGCTGTCCCATTTTTGGTTGCTGTAGCATAGCTGCCAGTACTTAGTTTTGATATTGCCACATTTATTTTGCTTTAACGGCTCGTTTGGTACGTCGGACTGTACTGATTAATTTCTATTGGATATCATTAATCTATTCCGGAAAGTACTGACTGTTTATTCATAATATTATCAGGCATTTAATATTGTTCTGGATAAATAGTCTGACTAAGTTATATTGTGCTTAGTGCTCCGTCAGATAGCTTATCAGACTTTTTTTTTATTTTTAATAATTTAGTGAAAATTGAAGAAAAACAATGCCCAAACAAAACTTTGAAGAAAAAATCATAACCTAATTCCCAAAAAATGTAATAAAAAGATCTATTGAATAAATATAAAATAAAGGATAAGAAGAAATAATCAGACACCATGTATAAAAGATGAAATATATAAAGAAAGCGAAGATGAAGAGAGAAGAATAGAGAAGAAGCATATTGGAGAGAGTATGATAGGGAGAGAGAGAGAGAGAGAGAGAGAGAGAGAGAGAGAGAGAGAGAGAGAGAGAGACCTGGAGAAGAGTGAAGAAAATAACCTGTGGAGAAAATAGCAGAGAAAAATCCTAGGGGGAAGAAGATGAAAATAGTGTTTGTTGGTTTTTAACGTGTTTTTGTTTTCCCAATTTTTTATAATTAAGCGTGTATTATCTAATCCTAGGTGTGTGGATTGTATTAGTTAGTCAAGTAAGAAGAATATTAAAAGCCCAATCCGGTTTACATAATCATGTAATTAAATAATACAAATTGACATTAAACAACTGACATAGACTATTTATTCATATCCAGAGTCTAATACGATATACCAAACATGCCCGATGATTGTTGCATATATAGCTGCTGTTGGGTCATGACAATTTTACCCTCCCACGGTCGCACTCACCAAATCCATGTCCTCAAGGATTACAATTACATTCAAGAAATTGGGTGGTGATGAAAAGTGAAAATCAATCCTCCTAAGTTTGAATTTCTGGCAGTGAATGAGACCCTTGAATTAGAGCTTAGGTTACCGATATATTATTCCTCTAGCTTTAACCATCCTCCAATGCAATATTGCTAGCTAGCTATTGGCTTCACCAAAATTTTACCTTCTTTCCTTCTCCACCAATGGTAGTTTAGGCAAATGGCTTGACAGAGTTGCCAATATGTTTCTTGGGTTAAGATCTTGTCTGGCCGTATCATCATGTGAGTAGTTGGTGTCCCATAATATCTATGGTTGTCTTGGAACTAGGTAATTTCTTTTTTACCTTTTTTTTTATAGGATCAAGTGAACTAAATAAAAAAATGTATGAGTGATGGACTTAATTTAGAGATAAGAGGGTTTCAATTTTAAAATTATAATTACTAAAATATAGGACACAACATGATTAATAAGTAGGTTGAGCTCCTGGCCAAAAAAATAAGTAGGTTGAGCTAGTGTTCGGACAAAAAAGAAGTTAGTGTTAATTTTTTTACACAGTTAATTAAATAGGTTAAATTAAGATTGATTAGTGCTTAATATAAATCTTAAATAACACAAATTGAATATGACAACTAATTAATGGAGATGATCTACGTGGAACCATACTCAAATCCCAAATAATCATGTTATAATTTATGAGAATGCACAGTTTAAATAAAACACACAAGAATTTTGGAAGTGTGTGCAATTAACTCAACTATTATTGGAGTTCATATTTTAGAAGGGTTGATATGGTGATTTAGTGTTACCTTCCTAGCCATGGTGTTGAACGTTGTCTTGCATCGTAAGTCTTAGGCTGCGTTTGAGATTGCGGTGGAGGAGCCAAAAACTGCTGTGGATGACAATTCTCAATCACCTACAGTAGTTTTGGTGTTTGGTAAAAAAATAAAAAAACTGCTTTCCCCACAATTCTCAACTTCCCACAACAAAAACAGAAAGCAGGTTTCTAAGTGTTTTTGAAAGCTGCAGTGACTTACAGCAACAATGAATATTTTATTTTACTCATAATACCCTCATTGATTTCTATAATTTTTATTTGTTTATTTTAAATTAAAAAATATGTCCATTGTTAGTTATATTTTATATTGTGATAATTAATTATGATATTTTATTTATAGGATTAAAATTATAATATACTTAAAAAAATAATAGGCATACTTATTTAATAATGTTGTTCTTAGAAAAATTAATGCTAATAAAAATTTATAGTCAAAAATTTCAAAAACAAGTAAAAAAAACATATTATTTTTATCAAACAAATAAGTGAAATGCACTTTCAATATCATGTCTATTTTAGTAATTATACACAGTCACAGCATTTTTATATTAACATTTACCAAACACTTTGATACTGTTTTTTGCACTCACAACACTTTTAAAAATATAGTTTACCAAACACTCAACTGCTTTACTTTACAGCTGACTTTACTTCACAACTGTTTTACTTCACAGCTGTTTTTTCTTACAGTAATACCAAACTGGCCACCAAATAGGGATGTAGTGAAGAAGTTTGATGACTTCAGCTGACCAGATTGGATCTCTAAATTCAAAACCTAAAATGTGTTTGGTTCTATAGATAGATCTTCGTGTAAGAATTTCAATCCAGATAAGTCGGTTTCATAATTTTTTTGTAGTCATGCAGACATTTCCATAATATTATTAAAATAAAAAATTGATATTTTAAAACGTTGGTGGAATTGTACATTATTTATATAACCAAAACACTTTTCTTTTCTCTTCAATCTTCATATTATGTCATATTTATGATTGGATTGGATCATTATATTTTGTATGTTTTAATATTTAATTCTTTTATGCACAAAACTACTTATCCAAATTACATTTTAATCTTGGACTGGATTAGATTTGAATTGTTAGTGATCTTCTTTTTTGCCATTAATTATTAGCGGTCTTTTCTTAAACCTTCATAATTCACTCATCAAATATAAAGTCACAATTATAGTAGATCTCAAATACGTGTAATCAACTAATCACTAGTCAAAATAAAAATTGAAATATAGGATGTATTAGAAAATTCTCATGGCCCAAATGGCAACACATATTATACACATTGTGTAATTCTTGGAAACAATTGGGTTACTTACGGGTATATATAATATATCAAGTATGGTGGCATGGAAACACCTTTTTCTTTTATTATTTGCCAACAAGTCCTTAGAAAAGCATGTTATTGACAAAACAGCATACCTATAAGTCTATAACCTGCGGACCTACTTTTCCCAATGTATAAAGAGTAGTAGGGGCATTATCCCCTTCCATATTGTATTTGGAGGGACAAAAGCCCCAAATGTTCCCTTGATCCCTTCCACAGTGGCACAAACCCAAACTCCCAACCCACTAATTTTTATTAAATTATTAATAATTTTTTAAACATAATTTAAAAAAATTTCAAGTTTTTAGTCCAGAATCATTCGGACAACGCTTACGTGGCAGTCTAGGGTGAAACGCAGCTGCCGAAAAGTCCCTTCCCTCCCTCGCTCGCCTCACGGCCCATATGACTCTTATGAGACGCCGCGGCTACTCACTCACTCACTCTCCCAATTACTTGCCCTTTTCCCCTCGCAACTCCCGCGAAATTACCAAACTGCCCCAGATCGCACTCGCCGCTCCGCCTCCTCCTCCGGCGGCGATATTTCCGCCATGAACGCCACCACGACGTCGTTCCGATCCATCCTCGAGAAACCCCTCTGCCAGCTCACCGAGGATGACATTTCTCAGCTCACCCGCGAAGATTGCCGCAAATACCTAAAAGAAAAAGGTCCTCCCCTTTTCCCTTTCTCTTTTCACTAATTTCCAATTTTGCCCTTCGCTTCTCTTCCCTCTCCTATCGCCATGTTTTCCGGCGCCTAAAATTACGCAACGCTACACTCACTCCAACTGTATTCAATTAATTATTCCTGTGCTTTTGAATTCCGATTAATTAAATAGCAGGGGAATTTTCCTTTTTTGGTAATTTAAAAATGTGGTTGACACGTGTCCGTACAGGAATGCGGAGGCCTTCCTGGAACAAATCGCAGGCGATCCAGCAGGTTATTTCGCTCAAAGCTCTGCTCGAGCCGAACGACGACTCCGGCGCCGGAGCTCTCAGGAAGATTGTCGTTTCGCCTCACACGAACACCCCGCGCGTGAGTGTTTTTTTGTAAGCGTTTGGTTGCCGAGAAAAAAACCAAAGGCATTTACTATCTATTTCAGTTTTTCTTCATAACAATTGTTTGATTCGAAATTTTCTTTGTAGGCGGCTTCGAATTCGGCTGATTCAACTAAGGAAGCGAGTGTCGATGTTCAGGTTTCGGTTTCGGCAGCGGCAGAAGAACCGGTGTCCTATCCGAGTCCAAAACCGGTTCCCCATGACCGACCGGCTGCTGCTACTAAGGACATTAGTCCCAGGTTTATCTTCTTTTAATCTTTTATCCTGTTTGGCATTGCCTGAATTTTACTGATAAACACAATGTGGTAGTGAAATACTTTAGTTTAGCTTAATTTAAGCTGTTGGTTTAATAGCCTCTTTGAAATTAGTAGAGTTGGCTGCTTCATAATGTTTTCCTTGTCCTTTGAGAATCCATATTGAGTGGCACTATAATCACTTGTGCTTTGTAGAATGAAGTGGGGGATATTTGAAAGTGGATTCTTGTTTTCATGCCTAGCCTAAATAGGTGTTAAACAAGCCCCACATTGTAAAGGCGGCACCAACTTTACCATTTTTCCCACTGATTGGTTCATTCATTATCTTATGCTTATCTTTTTCTCCATGGGTACATTGCCTTGTTGCTGTTTAAGCTGTCAATTGAAGTGACATGACAATTTGTGTGCATTTCTTCTTCGTTCTTTAATGCGATATGAAACTAAATTAAGCTAATTTGTCTGTTTCAAAAATAATGCAAATAGTTTTGTGCGGAAAGATTTGTATGCCTAATTGAAATCTACCGTGTACTATGTCGGTGATGAGATTTGGGCCACATTTCATGCAAACAATCTTTCTTGTGATATATTTATATTAAGTTCTAAAGAAAAGTATTTGAAATTGTGACCACAGAAATCAATGTACAACTGATGCATCAATTAGGCAAATGACAATTTTCTACAGCGGCAAGGTGAATGTGTATGATGGAGTGCCACCTGATAAGGTAAATGAAGCTTCCTCTTTGCATGGATACCTGGAGATAAGCCTTCCAATGCAGCGATGTATGGATTTGCAGGCACGGAAAATCATGCACCTTGCAGCAGGACCCAACCATTTGCCTCTGGACAATCACTTTGGTGGTACTGCAGCAGTTAGGTCCTTACGATGCCCATTTCAGACTGCAGGTGACAAAGATGGCCTTTTCCCTCCTAGTGCCGCAATCTCTCAGGCCATGCAAACAGGTACTTGTGCAGAAGAATTTCCTTGCTTACCTTCTTAAACACTTTGGGTGGCATAAAGTTAGCTGCACGTGAAAGTTAACCAAAAGTGTATTTGGTGAATGAAAAATAAGATCCAAGAAATGGTCCTAGGCATTGCCTTGTTTCATCTTGGAGCAGTATGATTTCAGTAACTTTGTTGAAAACAGTTTCTTGGTTGTTTGAAAATGAAGGGAAATGACTTCACTGTTTACAGGAAGTTGATTTTCATAATATAGGCATGCTGAGTTGTCTTTTTTATTGCATGATCATCATATTATGATTACTAAAGTTGCAATGAACAGAAGATGAAGCGAACAAGAGCTCTCTATTCAACTTCCTTGATCTTCCTTTTTTGCAGTACTAAACATAGTCTGAATGTCCCTCGAGTCTTATGTCTATTAATTATGATTCAATTTGGCTAAAGTCACAGGGAAATAATATTTTCTGTTATAGTTTCTGATAGCTTAGAGACTTTGATAATCAACAGTGTTGAAATACCTATGTTAGAAAATGGTAGTTTTCAAGATACTGGTAGCTAGGTAATGATGGTTTTCATTTAAATTTACAGAGAGGATTGCCGAATATACTCAACAGTACTGGGAGAAAGGGAACAGCACTCGCGATCCTGGTAAGCTCTTCAGTATTCTTGTACAACTACAGAAGTTGCATCTTGTTATCTGCATTTATCTCCTACCAGGGAGAAAAAGATGCTTATAGTTGTAAGTCTTATGGTGTCCAAGGATATACATCTCAATATCCTATATAAAAAAGGGCATACGTCTCCATAGATACTAGCCTGTTATTAGTTTCAGAGTGGGTAGAAGGTTCATGGTTGTGCATAACTTTTTCTACATGAAAATAAAACATCTTGAACAACTGATCATAAAATTTCCTTTTTTCTTTTTCTTTTTTCTTTTTTTCCCCTTCCTCTCTGGTGTTGCCCTTTGGAGAATTTGGAAGAACTTTTTATTATTTCAAAAATCAGTAAAGAAGATATCGCTATGAAAAATAGTTGCTGACGCTATCTTGCAGTACTTTGAAGAAGTTTGGTAATTTTAAGATATATCATTTTCTGATAAGTATTTTAATGGAAGGTTAATGGACTTACACTGTTGTCACAAGATTAAGAACTCGACAACCACAGTCAACTGTGGCATATCATCCTCCAGCACTGGCTGTGTCATTGTAACATCTGTAACTCCATTTCAGCGTTACTTCTTAATAATGAACCCTCTAATCCTCTGCCACATGCTGCCTTGACTGAATCATCTCTAAAATTACCTTCACCACTGATACCGCTGTTAGTATATTTATCACTGTCACTTCCTTTCCCATTGCTTATGTCGCAATCACTGCCTTTTTATCTACTCTGTTCACACCATCTCCATTCCCTTCTTTTTTAGTGAAATGGTTCCATTAAGTGCAGTTCAAAGCATATTATATTATATTTATATTACATATCTTTGAACTCAAAGAAGTTGATCTGTAGTTACATCTGGAAAGCCTATCACAGTGGGGAGCCTTAACATGACCCCTTTGCATGCCATAAGATTCTGATGAAAAGATCTTAAAGGCTTAACCAGTTAAAGAAGCTTCACTGTTTGATGAAATATGAAATTTACGAGTTTCTTTTTCTTGAAACATTTGGTGGTAATTCTTAAGATGCAGAGGGTCAGGCAAGCAGGAAAGTCTCATTGCAGAGATACCTTGAAAAGCGAAAAGACAGGTACCTGTGGGTAGAAACTATTGTTTTCTACCAGTAAATCATGTTACATATTAAAGTTCTTGCTAAGCCTTTGATCTCATCCCATTCATTTCCTCCTTTTTCTCTGCTCATGTTCCTACAAGGGGGAGATTAAAGATTAAGAAAAATATGGGATCGACTTCTAGCTTGGAGGCCTATTATCGTCAACTCAGGACACATACCTCAAATGGTAATTCAAGTCATAGTAGCACAAGCTCTCCCCCCCAGCCTGGGCTGCCGCAAACAGCTGATAATCAGCTAAAGATTCGCTGTCTACCTGTTGACCTAAATGAAAAGGGTAAGCTATATAATTCTTTTCTTTGTCTGTTTCATGACTTATGATATTCATAATTTGTTTATAAAGTTAATTTTTATAGTTTTCCCTACCAAATATAAAGTGACATGTCGGGTAGATTGGATGGTACTTGAAGGATTCTATAATTTGGCTGATACTTGAAGGATTGAAGTCCTAAATTGATCATCTTATGTTCAAATTTTTTGGATAATAAAAAATTTACAGATGGTTTGCTTTTTCTTTTTTTTGGGTGTGTTTTTTGTTGGCTGTTATGCAGATATTGTGGAACGCCGAAGTTGACACTTTTTAGGTCATACAGAGTTGGGAATTGATTAAAGAACCCCCCCTTGTCTTAAATTAGCACTATGACAAACCCGATAGGAAGGGAAAGAAGAAACTAATTTAACTGCCTCCTAGAGACCTGCCATTTTGTATGTTTTGGGCTGCTCTACGACCAAGAAGTTTTTTCACAGACTTTTGCCTATCAGGAGGAGAATTCTCTTTTCGGACTGGTATGACTCGATCAGTTTTGTAATTTCTAGGATCATATTGTCATCCTTAGGAATTTGCTTCAACATCGCTGTTTCAAGGGTTGAGATGCAGAGCTGCAAGCAGCAATTTCCCCATTTAACTCTATGTATGTAATTGTATGCGGGTAGTCGGGTTCGGTTCTCGGTGCCAAGAGCTTTATTGTACAAGTTGAAGGAAGTTTTCTCCTTTAACGTTTTTGTAGCTGCGGTGAACAGTGAGTGCTATGTAATTTGTAACTTGCAAGTGTTTCAGTTGATGAATGGTTTAGAATCGATGAATGGTTTAATTTTTTTTTTTTTCTTTTTTCGATTAAGTGGAGGAAGAGGACTAAGAATTGAGCTCTCATTAAGCATGTTGGGGTAAAGTTCTCACTCACTTGAATCAGAAGCTCCCACAAGGATATTATAACATTGGAAAATGATAGTTGAACGACATTATGTGCACAATTGGTGGCTGGCACAGAGCCACATATCTTGAATGGAGTTTGTGAGTAATAATAGTCTAATAGATACGTGATCAATTGAGTGCAATGATATGTACCATAATAAAATGGTATAGGTGAGCAAAATAAAAGTTCCGATAATGGTGTCCATAAATAAGTAAAGGAAATCAAACCGTACACGTGGCAAAACCTGCCAATCTAACAAGAGCATCAGTGTTAAAAAAAAATCGAGTGCAAACGACACTACGACACTCCTTTCCCTTCCCTTATAAACAGTAGGCTAAAGCCGAACCCAAAAGCGAGTCAGCCATGGCGATCCAGGTGAGTTCTTAACAAGGCGATTATCTCTATGTAATTTGGTAATTTTGTGAATAAATGGTTGGTTTTACTTGATTTATTAAGTATGGAAGCAGGCTTGGTTCATGGACGAGAGCGATGCAGACCCAAGGCTTCCTCACCATCGCAACCCCAAAGAGTTTGTTCCATTGGGCCATTTGGCAGGTCCTCTCTATACCCTCCTCTTACATTAAGATTAAGATTAACATAAACATTAACTCTCTCTATGAATTAGTCCCATTAATTAATTTTGCTAAACAAGGTTGGTATTCATGGTGGTGGTTGCAGAGCTGGGTGTGCTCTACTGGGGCTTGAACCCAAAGGATTATGAGAAGGACCAACAACTGCGCAAGATTAGAGAAACCAGGGGATATAATTACATGGTATTTAATTATGTATTTGTAGTTTCAAGTTTCAGTTATTTGGGAATGTTTTGAGAACTTTCACTTATGCTAATTTGCTGCTAATGTTGTATTACCAACAAAGAAAAGTGTTTGTTATTTGTGTTGGAATTTGTAGGATTTGCTTGACATATGCCCAGAGAAGTTGGAGAATTATGAGGAGAAGCTGAAGAACTTCTACACTGAGCACATACATGCTGATGAAGAGATACGCTACTGCTTAGAAGGGAGTGGCTACTTTGATGTCCGAGACAAGGATGACCGTTGGATTCGAATCTGGATTAAGGCTGGTGATCTTATCATTTTGCCTGCTGGAATTTACCACAGGTTCACTCTTGATACCACCAACTATATTAAGGTAAGTATTAAGTAAGACACATTAAGAGTTGCGCCACGCATCAATATCTTATTTGTCATAAATAAATGAAATTATGGTCCGTCTTTGTGGGTCTGCAATGATTGGTCAATGTTCTAATAAAGGATTACAACTCTATACTTTTAATATGAAAATTTAAGGGTTAAAAATGTGTTGACATGTTTTACGGAATTTCCCGAAAAAGGTTGGTGAATGTTTAAATTTGATGTGATTCATTTGTTGGTGTTGTGCAGTTGATGAGGTTGTTTTTGGGGGAGCCTGTGTGGACTGCTTATAATCGGCCACAGGAAGATCATCCAGCCAGGAAGGAGTATATGGAGACCTTCACTAAGAAAGTGGGAGTGGCTTTGGAAGCTCATTAACTTTGGGATCAATCATCATGTATCTTCTTGTAATGGTATATTAGAAGGAGCTTTTTATCTCTACTTGAAAATTGAGGTGGAGCTTTCATATTGAAAATGTAATCTACTCTCTTGTTATTACATAAATCTATTGGATGCGTGTTACTCATGTTTGTCCTACGTCTATCATCTCACGAAATATGAAAATTCCAACATGTTGTTTTTCGTAAACAGCAAGCTAGCTAGTAAAACCTGCTTGTTGCAATCTCATCCATTTACTCCCTCATTATTATTGTTATTATTATTATTATTTGTACATTATTACTTTTTTCTTATAGGGAGTTTTTGAATAGACGATCCATTCATTTGGTAAGAATCCAAATGTTTCTTGCAATTTATCAATTTGGTCTGCATAACTGAATGACTTATAATAAAGGAATTTTTTTTTTTTAAGTCCATTTCATAAAACAAACTGTTTTTAAGGCCCGATTGCTACAGTAAAATACTGTAGCGACCCACTTTAACATGGCAACAGTAACGGTGTTACTGTAGCATCGCTACAATAACTTTTTTGCCATTTTTCTACCTTTTAAAAAACCCAACAGTGGCAATTATTATTTAAAATTTTGGATTTCGAAGGAAATTTCGAAGATTTTTAAATTTCGACAAAAATTCGACGGAAACGATGGAAATTGCTATCAAAATACGGAAATTTTGAATGAAACTTTAGCATATGTTTATTTAACATTTTTTCTACTACATTGATAAAAAACATTGAAGAAATCAAATTATATGGTAGGTTTCATGTGATATGTGATAAATATAATGCGCGCTAAAGGCAAATACTATTAAAAAAAATACTTCAGTAATTAATAATTACTTCAATAACATCTCAATTTTATTTATAATACAATATTACCACATGAATTACAAAAGTAATAAATACCACATAAAGTTTCTAGGAGGTTCAAAATTTTCGCTGTCTTCAATATCATCATGTCCAGAGTAGGTGTAATGTAAAGAATAATCACCTCAAGATACTTATCCAACATAATTTTGATACAATATGTCATACAACCAAAATCAAAATCATACAATCATATAAATAATAAATTATATAATTGTAAAATATGTCAATAATTAATGACTTATAGCTGGAAGACCATAAAATAAATATGATATACAGAGAGCCAACCTCTCAATAGGCTCTAATTAATAATAAGCAAATTGAATTAAGAACTAGCTATTTAGGACTTGAACACCCGCGTGCCACTTAAAACTTTCAAAGTTAAAAAGGGAGAAGATATTTTTTATTCAATTTAATTATTCTCTTAAAGATCATTAAATTGTTGGATTGATTGGTTGAATTCGGACTAGTCGGACTGGACTTCTTCTATATCACTATATCTACATGTATATTTTATATGCTTTTACAAATTAGCTTACAAAAGTTACAAGTCTTACAATTTATAAATATAAATTATAATAGAGTATAGATTTTTGAGCCCTTTATTTCTCTACAGCTCATGCAAACACAAAACACTCCACTAATTCTTTGAGTATATAGAAAAGGATAAAAGAAATAAAATAATAATAAATGGAGGAGAAAAATGCTTCTGTCAGTTTTGTAACTTTTGTTCTTTTTGTTTTTTGTTTCCAATGGAAGAAGTGAAGAACCGACAGACCAACTTTCAATACATAAGCACATGTGAAGAATGAGCAAAGGAAATGACCGTAGCCAGAATGAATGTGAAAGGAAGCCATTAGGCATCGTGTAAGTGTAACTCTTAACCAGGTAATAGATCTGATCTGCGCGCAGGGGAGGAGGCAAGCTTCGAGATGGCTGGGGGAGGACAGCCGGCGGGCTGGGCCGCCGAGATGTGCCGGAGTTGGTGAGATCGCCGGTGAGAAGACAGAGAAAAAGAAGAGAGGAATCCAGCAAGGAGCACTGCTGCAAGTGTAGATCAAGTTTCTGGAATTCTGGGTAGTCAGTAAGTTATGGGAAGTTTCGTCGAAATTTCCCTAAATTTTGACGAAATTTAAGCGAATTTTTTCTCAAATTAAAAAAAAATGGCCTTGAAGAGTGTTCGAAATTTCGAATATTTCGGCGAAATTATTACGAAATATTGATGGAAGTGTGATAAAATTTTGATATTCTAAAAAATCAAAATTTTCGGGGAAATTTCGCCGAAAATTTTGAAATTTAACTCCTTGTTTATTGCCACTATCATATAATAGATATTTTCAATTTTTTACTATGCAAAAACACTCAGAAACAAGACAATTTATACAAATCATAGCCCCTTACATATACAAATATACAATTATAGCCCTCACTTACATATTGTTACTGCTTGTCAGTAACAACCATAACCCTCACTTATATATTGTTACTGATAAGGAGTAATAATCATAATCCCCACTTACGTATTGTTACTAAAAAACAGTAACAACCATAACCCTCACTTATATATTATTAGTGCCAAATAGTAATAATTATAGCCCCACTTACATATTATTATTGTTTGTCAGTAACAATCATAGCCCATATAAATATTATTATTGACAAGTAGTAACAACGATATTCTCTACTTATATATTGTTACTGACAAGTAGTAACAATCATAGCCCCACTTACATATTGTTACTATCAAATAGTAACAATCATAATTCTCACTTATATATTGTTACTAACAAACGGTAACAACCATTCAACAACGAGCTTTGAGCCAACGAGGTGAGACAGAGTGAGGTCAGAGAGAGAGACAGAAAAAACGAGATGGAGAAGAGAGTAATGTTAGAATGTGGACCGGATTAGGTGTTATTGGACCTCCTTAAAAAAAAAAAAAAAAAAAAAAAAAAAAAAAAAAAAAAGCACAAGGTCTTAAAGGTATAGAGAGCCCAAATTTGAATTTTATAGTCATTTACTTTAAATTATTATATTTTTTTTTATATTACAAAACCATAGATAATTGAAGTGTCAACTGGTTTACTTTTAGCTGCTGCTGTTGCAAGTCATTACCATGGGTAGCAGTCAAAAAGCCGAAAAGCCACAGGCATGCACCTGCACTGATTGTTAATTTAGTCTTATACTATTTGTACAATCGTATAAGGATTCGTTACTTAGTAATAGTACGTGCATAATTTCTGACCAAAAGAAGAACGTAATAGGTGCATAATTTATTTATTAGGTTAATTAATTATAACTTGGTAAGTGATCATCAAGTTTTCCAACCAAAGGCATGCATGCTGCATAGGTTCAGTAACATTCAGCTGTCTATGACTATTATATTAGAGAAAAGAAAAAAAGTCTATGACTATATTAATTAGTACGGATCCATGCCACAAGTTGTACGTGGTTTGAGATGGCATGGGAAGTGATTTCCATTGACCTTTTGGATGATCAATGCAATTCATCCCACAGCATAAAGATTTAATACTACAAATTATTAATTTGATTGAAGCAAATATTTTTTTCTTTTGGTACAAGGGAGGGCCGAACAAGAAAATCCTAGACTAGAACAGTTCTAGCTCTAGCATAACTACAAGTATCACATGCAAGAAATAATGAACCCATAGTACGTTTCATATATACCATATTCGACTAATAACTCTTTTTATGATGGATTTTATTAAATAAACAAATAAACTCCACATACAAAAAATAAAAACAGATGGTTTTTTTAAACAATTATAAAAACAAAGATAAAAAGTTTAACGACTTAACATACATATTTAGAGATCACCTAAAATTTTTTAATATCTAATATAAGAAAAAGTAACAACTTACCGATTCACCCTCTAGGATTTAATCTCTCTATCACCTTTGAGTGCACCCTATAAGGTTAAAGTGCTAATTAAACTTAGGATTCTTGACATATTTGTACCTTATAGACTTTAATTAGATTATAATGCGAGATGAAATAGGAAACCTAAAACTCCAAAATCATTAATTTAGAAAGCTGAAATGTCAACTTATGCTCGTGCTTTGTGGAATGTTGCTTGAGCTTTTGCAATCTTCCACTCAGACGCTCAAGCTCAATTCATATAAGAAGTTCAAGCTTCAAATCAAGTTTAACTCTGATTTTGACCCGTACTTTGCCCAAACAACCCCGCAGACTCCCCCCCTTTACCCAAAGTTTCTCCATAAACGAGCTAAAAATACAATCAAAAATTTCAATTCAAAGTGTATGCATTATGTGTATTTAATGGAATATGCCATGAATATTAAGGTATATTACATACTTTACATTATGACATAAATTCAATTTAGACACATAACTATATAGCTATTTCAATAGGGTCCATGAATTTTAAAATATTTCAAATATATACCAAATCTATTATTTAAATTGAAAAATGAATTTCTGTTCATTGATTCGTTGAGAGATCGGTTAAATGACAGCTTGATTTTTGTTAACCGGGATTACTTGGCGACGTGACACTATCTCAGCAAACATTTACAACCAAATGAGCGACACAGACCCACAATTTAATAATAAGAGAGAGAGAGAGAGAGAGAGAGAGAGAGAGAGTTTGTGGACCTGTATCAGGGGTTAGGTGGACCCATGTCGCTCATTTCCCGCCAAATGAGCGACACAGGTTCACAAACTCATCATCTTATTCTCGCTCGTTAAACACAAGTGAGAGATATATATTCGAATTTAGGGAAAAACATGATATTTTTTGGAGACTAAATGATCAGGAGAGCATTCGACGAGCGAGAAAGAGGTGATGAGTGTGTGGGCCCGTGTCAAGTGGACATGTGTTGCTCATTTAGCGGGAAATGTATGCTGAGTTGGTGCCACGTCTGTAATTAATCCCTGTTAGCAAAAGTCAAGCTAACATTTAACTGATCTCTCAATAAATTGATGACGAAATTTTATTTTTCAATTTACATAATAAATCAGGTGTATATTTAAAATATTTGAAAGTTCGTGGACTACATTAAAATATCATATATAGTTATGTGTTTAAATTGAATTTATACCTTATATTATTAACTAACTTATATTGTAGTGATATTTATCTTCGTAATATTAAAGAGGGTTTAAGTTCGTAGTTGGTGTGCAGCCCATTCCCCTCTCTCTAAATTAAAAAAAAAAAAAAAAAAACTCAAATTCACGCAAGAATTTATTTCTTTATCTGCTAATTTAGATAAAAAGTAATATTCAGTAATTATTTATCAATGGATTGTTTAGTTATATGCAGATTGTCAGCAAAAGCAGGCAAACTGGAATTTCATCATGTTCTGAAGGGATATCAATCAGATCCATATATGGGACAACTAGTTGACTTGCTAGACCATCAACAATAATGCAAGCATTGGATTTAAACCATACTATATTGATGGCCGGCCATTAATGCTGTCTGAGGCTTTCCAAACTCAATTTAGCAATAAGCCTATAAGATATATATTATGCGTCATCCAGTCTGACATCTGGTCAATGGTCATGGATAATATCTCAATGACGGAAATAACGACTAATGCTATATTATATGAACACGTCTACCAATTAGAAATTGTAATATTTTTTTTATTTTAATTATTAAAACGTTTATTTCATTTTATTGTAAATATTAAATTTCAGTTTAAGTACCAATTTTAAAAAATATAATTATATCGATTTGTGATCTAAATTTGAAAAAATTAATATACTACTTTGCTGAAAATTATTAATATTTAATTCTAATTTTTTATTAAATTTTTAGTCTAATCTAGATAAATAATAAAAATGCACTTTAACGCCCTTACAAGTTATAAGCAAACTCAAGGGCGCCATATCTTGGTGTTGCTTAAGAAAATTCCTTAACCTATCTTTACTCTTTCAAAAATTACCGTACAGAGGATTTTCACACTTAAAGACAAAAAATTGTGCCCAACGCTTAGTAACACTTTTTTACATATTTTTGCAATTCAGTTACACTTATATATCCTTTTAAAAAAACTCAAAATTCTAAAACTTAACCTAATAAATCCTCTAAAACATATTAAATCATGCCTAAACACACTCAAATAAGACCCAATAACAAAAAAAATTATCAAAAAAATATAAAAAATAGAAAAAGAAAAATTTTTGCATTGCAGTAACACTTGAAACTGTTACTGCACTGCAATACTGAGTGATCGATGAACAGTGTCAAGCTCACTATTTTGCTAAAACACAAATGCACGCCTGTTAATGTAGTTTTAAGAACTTTTGAAAGAAAAATTTAGGGGCTTTTCAATAGTTTTCTAAAGAAAATTCATTTTAATTAGCTTAGCTTAAATATATTAATGTTGATTAATTCTTTGACAATTTAAGCTTAAGTTTAAATTTTTTAAGTTTAATGGTTGTCTAACATGTTATCACTTATCATGTTAATCTTCAAGTTAATAGGGTGCACCTAAAAAATGAATGCATTTATTTGTCTCTCTTCATTGTAAGATGAAGCTAAATGTGAGGAGAAAGTGTTAATTTGATAGTTCCACAAATTAATGTTGGAAGTGTTATTTGAAAGTGTTAATATATGTTGGCTCATTGTCTATAGTTCCAGCATAACCAAGCTTTTAGGATTTGGTTTTCTTTTTTTAAGCAATTCACACTTAAAAAGAATGAGGAAGTCGATGCACTATGTAGCATATCAAGTGAAAAATTGGCTAATAATAGTAGGCGAAAAAAAAAGGGGTGAAAATATGATGCAAATGTAGCAAAAGGTCTATGTGGACATGATAGTCCATCCAATTTGCAAAAATTACTTTGTACATGTCTCGGACTTTATAGAGTTTTGAGGGCTATGAAGCCTATGATTCTCGTATCAACATGGACGGGTCTTGCACGATGTGTCTAAAACTCTAAATGGTAAAGGATGCGTGGCTATTCTTACATCTATTTTAGTGATTTACAATTCAGTAATTTTATATTTATTATATTTTTATATTATAATTTTATACCATTTTACGTGCTATTTATATATTGGACATTAAAAATAAAAAAAAATACCCTTTCAACAAGTAACAACACATCAAATAAGATACAAATATAGAAGAAAAAAAATATAGAGCAACTATCATTATTATTACAATAATGTTAGTTGTCCCACATTTTTTTTTTCCCACATTTATATCCCACATGATGTGTCATTACTTTACTGGAAGGGTATTTCCTTTTTCTTTTTTAAGTTTTATTTTTTAATTTTTAGTGTCCAATGTATAAATATCATGTAAGATCATATGAAATTGTGATATAAAAATGTGATAAATGTAGCATTACTGTTATCATTATTGTTTATCATTTCTCCGTTCTACAGCTTCTACCCATAGAAAACGGGGACGGATTGCTTACTTAAAGAATACGGGGCAGATTCAATTAACCTGGACAAGGCACGAAATTGCTGAACGCATAAACATGGGATGGGTAGTTTCGTCTTTTCAAATCTTCCCAAATTTCATATAAAACGGCTGAGGTGGGACGATACGCGTGGTCTTGAAGCCATTCTATTCTAGATATAATTTTCAGAGATCGAACGCCAAACACAAGACAACAGCAGCGATGGTTGTCACCGAAAAGGTACACTCTCAAACCCCAACCTCAGGCCCAGGCCCTCCTTAATCGTCCCTTTTCCGGGAAGAAAAGAGTCAATATTTTCCCGGGAAAATTTTCTTATTGCAAGCATATCAGATAATTTATTTGTTCAATTATTTTTTTCCCTTTTTCTATTGAAGCTGTTCTGAATGCTATTCGGTTGTCCCGATAACTATCTAATTTTTCAAGTTATGGTTTATGGATTTTAGTTTAATAATTTGAGGTTTTGATTGCTTTTACTTGATCACTAGGATGATTCCGTTAGTAGCTTGTATTGAATTTTGCGTTACTAATTAATTAGCTTTTTGCGTGACAAGTTGTGCGAATTAAATTAGCGATTAGAAATCAGCAAAGATAGTGGGTTTTAGCTATGGCTGTGACTGAAGAAATGGATTTGTTTTTTTTTACTGAGTGATTAAATGGGCTGGGGATGTGATTGTCAAACGATTAAACAGAGAGTATACCGTTAGATTGGGATGTTTTTGCTTTAGAGTTGAAAACTCTTTCAGCTTTGAATTGAGATGCAGGCATGCAGCTGATTAGAAACTGCTGTTTCATTGCTACCCTTGTTATGATTTTCAAGCTTGTAACTATTCAGGAATATAGATATTCTTTGAATCTTTTTTTCTTTCAATAAGTGAAGGGAACTGATTATGGAAGGTGTGTCTTAGTGCAATGGTTTTCTAAGCGGCCTGATGGTCGTGGGTTCGAGTCCCTCAAAGGGAACAGGGGTATGGTTAATTCCATTTTACTCTTCCCAAACCTGACAATTGTGTGAGTGCTAGGACACCTTTTATAAGTGAAGGGAACCTAAAACTGTTTGTCGGAGACTTGCATTGTCCTTTACTTTAGATAAAGTCGTTATAGATTTGCACTTCCATTTACTCAAGTTGTTTTTAAGAGATGGATGAGTAAGGTACTGATATATGAGGTTTGCTATTTTTGCATGCTCCTTAATCTTTTATGTTTTCGTTATAATTCTTTTCTGTAAAGACGGACAGCAGGTCGGATGACCTTTTATATATAAGACTTAGATCTCATTCCCCTAGTTTCTCTAAGCATGGATTGTCATGTGACAAGTAAACAGAGAGATGCCTTCATTCACATTTTCATGCACATCATTCTCTCTCTCTCTCTCATGCACGCATGCAACTCTAGACAAAAAGTTGATATTGACTCTTGGCCTCTTGGGATTTTTATGTTAGATTCATTGTTATTCTGTTTGCAGTAATAAAGATAAAAAAGTACAATCATCATTTTTGTGATCAGGATATCTTCTCATATTCTTAACTTATACAGGACCCTAGAGAGGAAGTCCTTCAAGCATGGTACATGGATGATAGTGATGAAGACCAGAGACTCCCCCACCATCGGGATCCCAAGGAATTTGTATCCCTAGACCAACTTTCTGGTGAGCGGTCTTTGGAAAACAAAATAATTTAAATAGGTTTTTGAGTGTTTTAGTATTTTAAAAATCATTGTATTACAGAGACTGTGGAGTGACACATATTAGCAATAAGATGAGATATGTAGAGGTGGTATGAACATGTACAAAGTAGATGACTAGATGTATCTATAACCATATGATACTAGTCAATGTAAAAGGTAAAAGACCAAGAAGCTGGCCAAGATTAATATAGGAAGAAGTACTAAGAAAAGATTGTTTTAAAAAGAAAAATTGGTTGTAATATAAGATATAGCATACAATAGAAAAGAATGAGAGATCAGAATTCATGTAGTTGATCCTATTCCTATATGATTGGGACAAAGATGGGGTGATGATAATTGTTCTAGTATTTAACTTTTGGGGATCAATTATGTTGACCTTGCAGAGCTTGGAGTCCTCAGCTGGCGTTTAGATGCTGATAACTATGAAACAGATGAGGAGCTGAAGAAGATTCGTGAAGACCGTGGATACTCCTACCTGGTTCGTCACACTCACTTATGTTTTTATTTTTTTTCATTTTTTAATTGCATAGTGTCATCACCCTAAAATTGCTTGTTCATGTATGTCAAGGCAAGGATTCGCAACCATGCCAAATTTTGTCCTTTCATTGACATATATCATCTGAAAGATTGTTTTCTGTTGATAAACTTCTGACCCCTGTTGAACTTACACTTTGAATGGTATCTGGTCTTTTTTCCAGTTTCCTTTAAAAGTTTGAGTACTGATAATTGCACTATAGTAACTGTGAAGATGCAAATTGGCAATAAATCTTTCTGTATGTTCAAATTGATAATGTTTTCCTTTTCTAGGACTTCTGTGAGGTTTGCCCAGAAAAGCTGCCAAATTATGAAGAGAAGATAAAAAACTTTTTTGAGGAACATCTTCACACTGATGAGGAGATCCGCTACTGTGTGGCAGGAAGTGGTAGGATTAGTTATGCTGTATCTCGATTTGTTGTCCCATCTTTACTTACCTATTCAGATTAGTGATTGTTTACTTTCTTGTGAAGGTTATTTTGATGTTAGGGACCGTAACGAACATTGGATTCGCGTATGGTTAAAAAAGGGAGGAATGATTGTTTTGCCTGCTGGAATTTATCACCGCTTTACTTTGGACACAGACAATTACATTAAGGTATTGGTTCAATGCATGCAAATTTTAGTAATGTTCACTTTTCGTTTTTCTTCTCTTCTTTCATCTCCAAGAAAGCGGAGTTTCGCTCTGCTCCGTACTCGCCTAAAATCAAGAGAAGTTCTCAAAAACAATGTTTAATAATGCAGGCAATGCGGCTTTTTGTTGGTGATCCAGTTTGGACCCCCTTCAATCGCCCTCATGACCATCTTTCTGCAAGGTATGTTCCTGTCTTTCTTTAAATTTTGAACGGCCGTCCTCTTTTATACATGCTGTCAATAGAATGTTCAATAGGCTTTGAGTCTCTTACAAAGGGACCCTTCTTGCAGGAAGGAGTATCTTAAAGCCTTTGTGCACAAGGAAGCTGGTGACCATGCGGTTGATGCAGCAGCATGAAATCTGGCTTTTGCTTCTAAAAATAGGATTCATAAATAATGGAGTGCCATTTCGGCTATGATAAAGATACATATGTTTGTATGGTCTGTGATGCACAGGTGGCTCCCGACTCCAGAGTGTCCTATAATGCTTGTTCTGCTTGTGTTGTAGTAGCCTGGCCTTGTGTAACCTCAAATAAATTCCCAGTATCTCTTTACCTGTTGATTGTTATTTATTGATACCTAACTCTGCAAAAATGAATAATTGCAGAATTCTACCGCGTTATTTTGTGAGTTCTTGTGCTTCCAAGATTACTGGTTGCTTTTAGAATGGCAAATAATCAATGTCCGCGGCAATTGAATGTGTAGTGACTAGTCGGGCACAAACTCGAATAAGTCTATCAGGGTTGATTAGTTTTCGACATAGAAACCGAAATGACGTAACCCAAATATGACTTGGTTACCACCTTAATTATCAAATTGTACATGCCTTTGTTTAGAAGGCATTTTCCAGAGGGTCCTTGTTTTGGTCATTGATTGGGTGAAAGTAGTGTCGGCCATTTGGTGATGACAAAGAACCAGATCTCATTATGGTTACCGGATCTTGAGTGCAGTAATTCCCTCATAAAGTTGCATTAAACAAAATTTGATTCCTACTAAAGTTAGATTTGGACCCTAATCCGTCAGTAACCACTCCTTTTCAGCTCCAATTTGCTTTTGAAATATATTTTGTCGGGTATATTCGGTGCGGTTCTACACTCATCTCTTGCCCCTTAAAATATTAATTTATATTTCATTTTGGTCTCTTAGACTCTGATTGTGTTTAGCTAAATAATCTTCAACGTTAACCAAAATTGAAAATTCCAAGCTGCTTAACCTTCACCCTGTCCTTTTCAAGGCATGCAAATATAACACTTGAGCAGCCTTTGCACTGTGTCAACTGTTAAGGAAGAAAAACTTAAATAAAATGTTACGAGAAGAGAAGGAGAGAAAATATATACGTTACATATAAGTTTTTTCATAGTAGTTTTTCTTGCGTGCATCCACGTTCAGCATGTGTATTCTTGCATATGCAAATAAGAATGATTAAAGTAAATCTTAAAATTCTAACTCCAATTAAAATTATTAATTCATGTAAAAACGAAAGATAAATAGTTCGATAAGGTCGAAAAAAGATAAACTTTAAGTGGATGATTAATACACGATATCATAATGCAACATGGTCTGATTTATGCATATAATAATATTTTTGCAACCAAGATATTTATTCTACAGCCTTCAATTCCTCATCTTCAATTTCCACTCACCCATAATTACACAAAAGCATTTTAGCTGCAATTACAAAACTCAGAATAATATGTCTTTTAAATCAGACGGACAATAATATCATTACTCTTCAAGAAGACTCTTCATCTACAGTTGTAGTAGGTTCCACTTACACAGTTACACCAATGCCATCTCTCCATTTTTATATATTTTGATAAAAATAGTAGGACCAGCGTAAACAAATCCCCCTCATTGCTCTACAACCTTCTGCTTAATTTTATACTCATAAAGTACAATCCAATTATTGTTAGGTACCCTTTTCTTTTTATTAAAATATTTGGTCCTTCTAGCTACCATTTTCTTTGTCATTGACTCATTCGCTGTGATGATAAAACATGGTGTGCCAAATGGCTTTCCAAAAGGAGAAGGTACAGTGTGAGCCGTGAGGGTAGGTGAAAACTATCTCAAATTCTCAATCCATTTTTGTCTTGAATAATACTTTATAATTCAACTTTTTCCTACTTGACTTCGAAAGGCAATTGGAATTAGAGGTATAACTTCAAGTTGAATCTAATTCAAAATTGAATTTGTAAGGACTAATTAGCAGAAGCAAGTTATGTCTGAGTTGATAAATTATATCAATTCGATCAAATTCAATTAAATTTTTATCAGAGATTTATAATTTCATCCCTCACACATCTAATTTACATCACTAATATATAGTCTAACTCACAATGCAGATCATATATACAATTATTTGTTTTTTTATATATAAGTAGTGACATACTATATTCAATACTAAATATTAAGTTATAACCAAACCAGTATAGTTGTACAAAATATTGAAAAAGTCTCAAGTTTGATTAGATAAACCTAAAAACTAAAAATAAAAATCGTGTTTAGCTAAAAGGTGGGAAAAAAACATTAATTTAGTCTTTGTGGTTTCAAAACTTCATATTTCATCTATATGTTTTATGTTATTTGCAATATATTAAGTAAAATTCACAAGTTTATACAAGTCATTAATTTTAATTTGAGAAAAAATTTTAGTCCGTAATTTGTAGCATCAATTTATAGAGAAAATTTTGTTGCCGCACCCAACCATAATCAAACACACCAGCCGCACCCAATTCAAAGCCAACTAATAATTTATGCTTATTAATTACATTAATTTACGTGTATGCCATTAGAACCCAGCCATTACCGCATCCAAGCAAGTCTACAGGACAACTGGAAGCCCAATCCTTACCCTTCTAAAGCGCGCTGACACACGCTGACATTACTGTAATTGAATTTTGGTGAAACTATTTTTTTTTTTCTTCTGGAATTGAAGTTTTTGCTAAAACTCAATATTTCGCTAAAACTAAAATCAAACATTGAAATTGAATTTCATTACACTAAAACTAAATTTCAAGAATTTAGTTACACTGAAACTGAATTTCAGTTACACTGAATTGAAGAATTCAATTATGAATTCACTTACTGAAACTGAATTAAGTGATGAAACAATTACACCTTGACTAAAATACAATTACACCTTAATTAAAAAACAAGTACACCTAGACAACGTCGTCTGATCACCTCATGCGCGACGAGTACACGACAGTCGCCACCGCCTCGATCTGTTTCTACTTGCAAATTTGATTCATCATATTTCAGAATCATAATTTCATTCAAAATTCATTTAAAACTCATGTTTCACGAACTGAAATTGTTTTATAAACTGAAACTGTTTAATCAATAAATGTAGGCTTAAAGTTCCCTATCCAAGAAACTGAATTTTCACGCACTAAAAAATGAATAAAATAAGGTTTTAATCGTCGCCACTCGCGGCGGAGCAGCCGCAGTGGTTGTGAGGTTTGACTTGGGTTTTCTGCAGCCACAGTAGTTGTGAGGTTTGATTTGGGTTTTCTTGTTTCTTCAATAATTGGACCAATCCAAATACATATAATTGAAGAGCACAACGAGGTGAAGAAGATAGGTACCTGACTCGGCAGATTGCCGGTGGAGAAGTCGCGGCCTTTGTGGCATCGATTTGCCGCCGTGGTTGATCGGATGGAGAATTCGAGCATACCATCGTGCTCAGGACGTCGAGAGGAAGAAGACTTGGGTGGTCCAGCATTCCAACTTCGCCGAAAAAGGCAGATCGCCGACAAGCATCACTGATCGTAGTCACGGCGATCTGGACTGTTTGGGCTTGATTCAGGGCGAGTGATGACAAAGGGAGGAAGATGAGAGAAAGACGAATCTGATGGTGGTGGTCTTGCTGGCAACCGTGGCTGGACAATGCCACACGCGCCGACGACAGCCGCGCGTGGAGGAGAGAGAACAAAGAGGGTGCGAGAATGAGAGAGAGAGAGAGAGAGAGAGAGAGAGAGAGAGAGAGAGAGAGAGAGAGAGAGAGAGAGTGTGTGTGTGTGTGTGTGTGTGAGGATAAGGAAATTAAAAGAAAAATGATTTTGAATAACAAGGTTATAATAGGAATATTTAAAAAAATGTGGGTCAAACATAGGTGGATGTTAGTTAACCAAAGGGTTTTAGGAGAGTTTAAATGACTAATAGGGGGTTTTGAATTAGTTTTAATAAAGGTGAAAATTTTGAAATAACTAAGCTCTAATTATGAAGTTTTGAATAATTTACACAAAAAAATTTATGTTGACTTTAAAATGTCATAAAATTACAAACAATATAAAACACAAGAATATAAAAAATAAAAAATAAAATATAGTTTTGAAAGTTGAAACTACAGGACGACCAGATATACAAAAATAAAAAAATATAAAAAAGGGCACTTACCCCGCTGACCGCTGTTTATAAATTGTTGGTGCCCAACTCCCAGGACCCAGCGGCATTCTGTCCAAACTCCAAAAACACCTGCCATGGCCCTCTTTATTCTCTTCAGCTCTGCAGTATCCTCCGCTTCTTGGCCTCCATAGCAACCTGAGCTTCTCCTTCTCATAACCATTCCTGTCTTTACTTTATCATTTCTGTGTGCCTCGTCAAGTTTCCTACTCATCTGTACCCAAATCTTGTGCCTAATCTTCACTCTTCTACTTCATATATCTTTGTCAAAAACTTGTGTCCTCTACCTGCACTCCCAAAACCCATTTGGGCAGACCTTCTACCACCACCAGAGCCCAAACCCAGATCAGAATTTGCTACCCAACAATGAATCCTCAAGCCAAAGTGAAGGAGGAGGAGTTTCAGGGAGTGGGTTTGTCTTCTTCTTTGGGTGCTTCAGTTCCTCTGCCAATGGGGGGACTTAATGACCAAGGCCCTCCACCATTCCTCACCAAAACCTATGACATCGTCGAAGACCCAACCACGAATCACATGGTCTCTTGGAGCAGAGACAACAACAGCTTTGTTGTGTGGGATCCCCAGAGCTTTTCCATGAGTCTTCTCCCCAAATACTTCAAGCACAACAATTTCTCAAGCTTTGTCAGGCAGCTCAACACCTATGTAAGAGTACTTACTCTCTCCTTACCTCATATGATTCATTCATTGAGACACTTTCATATTGTTTATTTTGTCAAACATTCAAGAAAGAGAGGCAAGTTGCTCTTTTTTTTTTTTTCTTTCTGTTTTGGTCTTTTGTAATTTGAATATTATATACATGTCTAATATAATATACCTGTTGGGATCTTTAGATGTGACTACTTTTGGGTTCATTCATGCTCATGAAGCAGCTAGAAATGTGTATTTTATATTTTTCTTCTGTCTACAATATATTTAGTTGGTTCCTTTTGGTGTCTTTGTTTATTGGGTTCCCTAATGTGGACATTTTGTTTGTTAAATGGCTTCAAAAAGGATAGTGCAGAAATCAATGTATGAAATTTGCAAGATACTATTTCAGGTGGAGCTGCTTTTGCATCTGCTATAAACTTTTAATAACTTAATAAGAAGGGTCAGTTTTCTTTCTCTTTTTCTTTTTTTGAATTTATTCTCTCTGTTAAATGGGTCAACTTTAAAAGTTATTAAGGGTTTATGCAACTGACAAATTAGTAGACGAGGCCTCTCTCTGATTTGATCATGAAGAAGTTATTTGATTAATGTAGGGCTTTAGAAAGGTTGATACAGACAAATGGGAGTTTGCTAATGAAGGGTTTCTCAGAGGGCAAAAGCATCTTTTAAAGAATATCAGGAGGAGGAAGACATCTCATGCTCAGGCTTCACAGCAAGCTTTGGACTCTTGTGTTGAAGTTGGAAGATTCGGATTAGACGGAGAAATTGATCAGTTGAGGCGTGATAAGCAGGTTTTAATGGAGGAACTGGTGAAGCTTAGACAACATCAGCAAACTACTAGAGTTTACCTCCAAGGAATGGAAGATAGACTGAAGAGGACCGAGATGCAACAGCAAAAGATGATGAATTTCTTGGCAAGAGCAATGCAGAATCCAAACTTTGTACAACAATTGGTACAACGGAAGGAAAAAAGGAAAGAACTTCAGGAAGCAATTAGTAGGAAGAGAAGGCGGCCTATTGAGCAAGGGCCCAGTAATGTTGAGGTGGATGAACTAGGCCAAGTTGGAGATGAAACTTTTGTTAAAGTTGAACCCCAAGATCATGGTGACATATGTGAGCTTGAAGTTTTGGAGTTGGACAAATTTGCTCCGGACATGCAGGGCATAAGTGGAAGCCAAAATATCCATGAGGAAGAATGTACAGAGAAAGAAGAGGAACATGACAGTGGAGACAAAGACCTGGATAAGAGTTTTTGGCAAGATTTGTTGAATGAGAGTATGGATGAAGAAATTGGTATACTAGGTGTTCAAGAAGAGGAGGAAGATGTCGGCGTGATAATTGAGCAGCTTGGTTACTTGGCCTCCAGTCCCAAGTAAAAGATGAGATTTTCATGTACTTTCTTCAAGGAGCTGGGTAGGACACCCTCGGTCAACAAATCTTGAAGTTCCTAAATCATTTTCTTAATTGGTATTGACTAGTGAATACCAACATATTAACACTGAGAAATTACACTAATGGAGCGAAGGAAAAAACAGTATTCTTTCCATCAGTGATATGACTTTTAGGACATCTTAGATTTCTTGGTTTGTTTGTAGCACTGCTGTTCATTCCTTTCTTGTCTGTATTCCAGTCAGTGGTTGGAAGGTATGTGTACGTTTATCTTGACTGATCATTAATGTTGACATTCAAGACCTTAAGATCCAATTCTTCATGGAATCCTTAACAATTCTTATTTATGTGCAAGAGGGTAAAACCTTATTTGTTAGTATCACAGTATGCAGTTGGACTCCAACAGGATTAACTCCAAACAATTAATGGGGGATGGCACACTTGAGATCATGTTGTGCTTAATTTGTCACTGACTGCATATACATTGTCGGTGATACAGAACACTTTCGATCTCTAAGTTTTTCCTGGACTAGAAATTGTCATTTAATCATTTTCATGAAGGTGGTGGATTGATTGGTGGTCTCACCAAAATGATTGAAAGCTTGAAATCTTGCATCTTGAAAGACATCAAGAGGGTACATGCCTTGTTCAGATGGGTGTTTGTTCCACACACTATAAAAGGATTGCTCCTTGTGTGTACTGTGTTAGATTGTTTTGCAGTTTCAAAGAAAATATTGTTAATCTACAATCTAGCAAATTCCACCATAACATATATTCAAAGGAATGACAGAGGAAATGTATATTTTGACAAGAACCAATTAGAATGTGATGTGTCATTGTAAAGAAAATTAAGCAGGCATGATTTTGAACACAACTACAATATTGGTTTAAGTCTTAGATGGTGACTGATGCAAAAGTCGTGCTTTATGTATGTTTGCCATCGATATTGACAGTCAGACACAATCAGCATCTCACCAGCATCTTTAGTTTCAATTCTTAGCGCTTGGGGATCAACTGTGCTGCGGCTGCTGCCTAACACTAAGGGAGCAGACACTTATACACGTGCAGCTCTTAAAGAAGGGTTGGCAATAATATCTCTCTTTGTCTGATTATGGCCCAAGTTAAGGGAATAGTTGGAATATTAGCTTCCTTAATTATGTTTATGTCGCATTTTAAACACCTAGAGAATGCTGCAAGTGCCTGCTGAAGCGATAAGGTTGCACAGCACATGCTGTGCATGAGCAGTGTAGCTGGCATGATGTATGGAGCTGCCAGATCATATGCCTTTCCAAGGGCCAAGCTTTTTATTTTTATTTTCTGTAAATTAAAGTTTGTCAAATATTGTTGTGGTACTTACTGTATTTTTACGGTTTGCAAGTTTTTTTTTTTTTTTTTTTAATTTAAGTGAGGGAAAATTCAAACTTGGAACTCCAATATTATAGATAGATGCCACTAGGCTAATTGCTGACTGGTTTGCACTTAAATATGAAAATAATACCTGATTCAGGACTAGGGTTTTGGGTTGCGATAGAGAAAGTAAGAACTAAGTCACAACGTTTCGTCTATGTAGGTACGGCCTTCCTCCCAAATTTGAAACTTCGTCTTTAAACAAGAGGTATGAATCACAATTTGTGCATATCTCGACCTAAGAACTTTGGTTTTATTTATAATTAAATTTAATATTTTAGTTTATGTATACGTGCTTGAAATTAAATTTAAAAACTATTCTCATATTTTAAGAATTGTAAAACATTGTGTTTGGTATTAGTATATAGGAAGATGATGAAAATTAAAGATATGCATTTTGCTGGCACTTGACAATACCAACAACCCAAACCTTAGATGTGAAGCTAATATTAGTAAGTTACCCATGTGCCAGTTATTCTGATTTGAATTTGGACAATATTTCAGGGAAGGCACTAGTTTACATGTCATTTCCTAGAAAAAAGAAAAAAGAAAAGAAAGATATACATGCATGTATGGAAAGGGTGACAAACAGGCCATGCATGCCATTAAATGTGAATGGTGGCACAATAAATCATTGTTATCAGCTAGAGCCTAGAGGGGTGGCAGTGTTATGCATGTGAATGGTCCTGAAGTTGGGCCATATATGCATGCATGGGAATGGTATGATCCTTTCAGTTTCAAAGAAGCTTAGAAACCTATATATCTATTATTTAATTCATGAAGGCCAAAATTGTATGGGCTATTCTAGTCTCTAGAGAGCTGGTAAATAGTTTCAAATCAAAGTTTGGGGAAGCCCAACCAGTTGGGTCAGTTGGGGATTTTGGGTCAACCATCTAACCTCATCCAAAACAAATATTTGGTGATTAGCATTAAGTCATTGACAATCACTTAAGTGCTACAAGTAGGGAAAATTTCACACACTGGCACACTGCAAACAATGCACCACTCAGCTAGTGGGTCTTGAATTTCAATGGATGTTAGGCTTCATTTGATGAGATTGGTATGTCATTTAAAAGAAATGTTAACAATAACATCATATGTATTTAGAATTTTAGAATAGAATATCACATCCAAAATTTATAGTCTTATATAACAATATATAATATAAATTTTGAACCGCTCTACCAGTTACCAAATGGGTCAAATACTAACTTCTACAAGTATTATTTTGGTGAGAGGAACTTACTTATCCTTTGTTATATAGACACAAATATGTTCATGTTATAATCACATGTTGTATACAATAAATGATAGGTAAGTTTTAGCCTATTTTGATATATATATTATGAAAAGTTGATGATATACGTGTCAGTAAAAACTAACAACCAAAAGCACAAGCAACTTCAAGTAAATATATATAGTACTAGCAAAACAAGACAAATTTAAGCAAAAGTATTCAATATTGAAGACTTATGTATCATTTCTTTGTTTGTGGGTTTGGCCTTATTGGCCTCATCAATATTTTTTTGTTTTGCATAAATTTTTGTGGGTGTTGATATTTCATTTTCATTTGGTCTTGGCCTCTTGGGTCGTGAGACATTGACAGATTCACAGACAAAGTTGAAACCCAACAGCATGGTTTGACAACAAGTATTTGTAAACAGGAATTAAAGCCAAAACTGGGCCCAGGGTGATCTCATCCTGGAAAGCTCATCTTTAGCCACCGACAGCCCAAGTTTTTATCTTAATACCTACCCCACTATGTGTGCCCACTGGTTTTGTCTCCAGCATCCTCTGCCGCTATCAACTCTTTAAACATTCTTGATCCTCTGATCTAAACCATTCCATCAATTTCTATGTGATCATCATCTTTAGCAAGACGATTGAGAATTCATCAATCTATAAAACTCTTTGTAACACATGGTGACTGATTATATGTAGATCACAACTCCTCATAACGGTGAGACCCATCTTATGTGGGTAATCTAACCTTTGTACAAAAAGAAATATTTGTGCAAAGACTGATATGACAGAATAACCCAAGTTAAAATATAAGAATTGTGTCTTTGGTAGTGATACCGGTATTAAAGAAGGAAACCTTGTCAAGCGCACTTGATTTATTGTGGATGTTTACGTGGGAAAGGCTATGCTAGGACATATGGTCTTAAATTTGATGCATGTGAACTTATTTTGAGAAATATATGTCATTTTTTATCTGATTGTTCTACCACATAATCATGTTACATGATAAGAACGACCATACACAAGTTTTGTTTTTCTCCTTTTAAATATGACCAACTAATATGATACATATAGCATATACTTATTTACTTCAACGGGGCACTAATTTTTCCCAAAGAAAGTGTTTTCCATATATTTTTTTAGTCATCCATGCATGTCTTGTTTATCTTTTTAAGCAATTTCAATAAGTATGCATTGAAATGATACGAAACCCTATGCATAACGATATCAACCAGAATGGATAATGTTATTTCCATCCCCTCCCTGAAGGGGTAAGTTTCTTAAGGACTTTGGGTTGGTGGGAAAAATTGTCAACCCTATGTATTCAACTCTACTATAAACTTTAATGGGTGTCCATACACACAATTTTTTTGTTTGTTTTTTAAATGCCCATACACATGATTAAAACTCATTAGACAAAGCAAAGATGACTTTTCCTTCACCAACTAAAGCCTTCAATTAGCATCCAATGGATTATCAAATGAAAAATTAGCAATAAATGGGCATTTTCTGATTTCCCACGCCTAAATTTAATGAAGTATGATGATTGTTTGATTGGTCAATAGACACAATGGAATAGATTCTTGGATCTCACAAGTCAGCATTGATGAAACCTATGGTGCATATTAATTTGGTGGCACGTCGCGTACCCAATCAGGTTTAAAGGGTAATAAAAGTGACTAAGGCACTCTCGCACTCACAAGCGCGTAAAGTGCGTGCGCCAAAAATTGATCGTCTTTGGATGAATAATTTGAGAATTGTTTAATTGATTGACAGATAAATTCTTTAAATTGAAGTCATGCTTTTAAACAAAACATTGCCTAAACCCCTCAACTTGGCTCTTTTGCCGACGGTGTATACGACTGTTGCAAATCACAACCAAATTGCAAATTAGCAATTTAGTATGAAAAGTC
This sequence comes from Dryas drummondii, assembly GCA_003254865.1. Classification (NCBI taxonomy): domain Eukaryota; kingdom Viridiplantae; phylum Streptophyta; class Magnoliopsida; order Rosales; family Rosaceae; genus Dryas; species Dryas drummondii. The sequence goes on from QANW01004233.1 coordinate 786,425, forward strand.
TACTTTCCAAGGTAGACAAAGACTAAAATGCCACTACAATTGCCTACATGGGGAAACATGCATGCTTGAATTTTCTTCTCTTCATGAAAAATCAAAGATTAATAATTGAAAGGTACGAATGGAAAAATAGGTGGATAAGTAAGGAGAACCACTAAAAAATAAAAATTAATTTACTTTTAGATATTTATGTTAAAAATTATTTTTTAAACACTTAGATTATCAGCAATAGTGAGTATAAAAATGATATATTGATATTAAAATTAAATTATGACTCAACTCTAGAGTTCGTACGGAAATTAACCATAGAGTTGGAACGCTAAGGACTCAAATTGTTTGTCCATTACAACCCACAATTTCTTAAGAGCAAATTACAATTTAGTACCTCAACTTTATATGTTGTTTCAATTTAGTACCCCAACTTTGAAACCTTGCAAAAAAGTACCTCAATTTTCATTTTGTATCAATTTAGTACCCCAACTTTGAAAATTTATAAAAAAGTACCTCAACTTTCATTTTGTGTCAAAATAGTACCTCCGTTAGTTTTTCTGTCAAAATAGCAGGGGTATTTTCGTCTTTTCCTTAAATTTAAAAAATAATAATTTTTTTTAAATAAAAAAAATTTTTAAAAAAAATTATTTTAAAATAATTAAAATAAAAAAAAATTTATTTTTGTTCCCTCCCCCC
>QANW01004233.1:787182-902097 GCA_003254865.1 Dryas drummondii
GGGCGGGGGGGGGGAGGGAACAAAAATAATTTTTTTTTATTTTTAATTATTTTAAAATAATTTTTTTTTATTTAAAAAAAATTATTATTTTTTAAATTTAAGGAAAAGACGAAAATACCCCTGCTATTTTGACAGAAAAACTAACGGAGGTACTATTTTGACACAAAATGAAAGTTCAGGTACTTTTTTGCAAATTTTCAAAGTTGGGGTACTAAATTGATACAAAATGAAAGTTGAGGTACTTTTTTGCAAGGTTTCAAAGTTGAGGTACTAAATTGAAACAACATATAAAGTTGAGGTACTAAATTGTAATTTGCTCATTTCTTAAATATTTATTACAAAGAGAATTGAGAGGAGAACAGAAACTTAACAAAAACGTTAAGGGCAAATTGGTCCAAAAAGATTTTATACTAGCAAATTAGTAATGAATTACAGACGCAATGTCGTTTTATTCCAAACCGAGAATGGCTACAAAGTCGTAGAGTCGTAGAGTCGTAGTACCTCTACGCTCTCAACCTCTTGGCTGTTGCAGACTTGCAGTCTCTCTCTCTCTCTCTCTCTAGAAAGTGCTAAGAAAACCTTCCTCTACAAGCTCCACCTCTCTATCTTTCTCTCTCACTTTTCTTCGTCTTCTTCACGAGCACACCTCCAATTTCAATCTCAATCTCCATCCGAGCCACCCGATCCAGCACTCTCTGTAATGCTATCGACATTGACGTCGACGACCAATTGCACCTCCTCCGAGATCGCTTCGCGAGTCCTCTGATTCGGAGTCGTGGTCCGCACACTCAGCGCCATTAGAACGACACTCGAGCTTTTGTCGTTGGAATGGGAGCCGTGCCTTCAACGCCGCGTTGGGGAAGCAGCAGCGGAAGCAGCTCCACCGACACGGCGGAGTACCTGATCGCAACCTTCGTCGGCGACGAGTCGTTCCCTATCTCCTCCGATTTCTGGAACAAACTCCTCGACCTCCCTCTCCATCTCCACTGGCCCCCTCACCGCGTTCGCCAAGCTTGCGAGGCTCTCGGTCCGTAAATCTCTCTCTCTCTTGAAATTGTTTGCTTTCTTTGAGTTCAAATTACGCCAGGCCAATGCAATTAGGGTTACTTTACATTCGTCATTGGCATTAGTGTTACTCAATGGAGCCCAAGACTGTAAATTGAAATAGATTCACATTTCTCCTTATGGAACTTAAATGACTGCCATGGAACTTTAATCAGTTACTGTCTAAAATTTGATAGAAATATTAGATGCAGGGCTAAAAGTAGTGACCACACTTTTTTAAATGACTTTCGCTGTGTATTTGCAAAATAACCACTGTTCTGGAACACCATTAACAAAAGGTTGATCTCAAAGAATGAACTTCAGTGAATCCAAACCATAACCAATTTTTGGGAACACATAAGGCCTTTCAGAATTTAAATTCTTTCAATAATTGCAATATATCAATAACTCGGCCTTTCAGAACACATAAGGTATTATGGTCTACAATCTTGAATGGTTTGGATGCTGAATTTCTCTGTATTCCCAAAGGAAGTTGTAAAATTTTGATGGTATTATTTCGTCATGGCTTCTAGAGTCTTAAAAATTGTGACTCTAATCTTACCCAACATGCACCCAATGGTTCCTGTAAATTCTAGAAATGTGCATGAGAATCCCACTTATTTTCTTTGAACTCTTAATGATATGGCAGACTTTGCATTATTTGTTCTAATAAAATGTTAAAGTATACTTGTTTTCTACTGTCGAAACGTTTTACCATTTGACCATCTGTTAGCATACCTGTATGTCTTCATCCGACTTTATTTTTAAAAAATATTATATACTATATGTTTTTCTATTTTTTGTCTCATTTTCCCCCTTTTCAATTTCCAGCACAAAACAACTATTGTACCAGGCATCTCGCAAAGATTTTGATCCACCTGGCATGGTGTTTGCAAGAATCTATTTCAACTTCTGGTGGGTATGGGAAAGCTGTTAATGCAGTGTACATCTCATCTGTCTTTTTGAAGTACTTCATTGAAAATGCAAAAAGCAACAAGATTGAAGAGTTGTATTTATCCCTAGATGAAAGTGAACCAATGCCAACAGATATTACAAGAGGTAATTAACTTGTATTGGCTACAAATGATATCAATCCAGTAATGAGCTTTCCCTCCAAGCCCTTTTATTATGATACGTTAAGCTCATCTGAAAGTTCAACTTAAATCATATCATATCTTTTTATTCAATATGTCATGTGATTTGGTAAGGTAGAAGGATTGTATTACTTTCTTCTGTAGCTGGATGATTACTATGATTTTCATGAATCAAATAAAACCTATTATTTTATATCCACATAGTAGTTGTTAGTATTTTAGGCATTTTTTTCCTTCTTTTTTTTTTTTTTTTTTCGTGGGGTTTGGTCGGTGTAGAGCTCTCTGCTATGTTGGATTGAGAATTTTTAATGGAGAGGGATTTTTTTTTAATTTTTTTTTCTTTTATGGGTGGAGCATTTTATGTTAAGGATCAAGGGTCATTTGTCTTTTTTTTTTAATCATCTGTTAGAGATCTATTATGTTTATGTTTCTAATTTTTCGTATACTTATTGTTATTACCTGGGTTATGCTTCATTTAACTTTATTTAAAAAGATCTACTTGTTCACAGCATAAATTCATAGTTACTTTTAATTCTCAATTTTGCAGATCTAAACATTGAGGATTTTGTTATGCGTAGTGTACTTAGCTTTATTGGCTCAATAGATGTAAGGTACATCCTCAAGTACTCATTTGTTCCTTATCATTGAGACTATGTACACCGTTTTCCTGATTATGTATCATTTTGTCGCAAGGCCTGATACATACCTCCTTCATCTGGAGCTGCTTAACTTCATGCTGATTGCAATGTCAACTCAGCTTCTTTCTGGGCCATCACCAGGACCCGAAGATGTGAACCCATTTATCGATGCAGCGATGTCTCAGGTTACTGAACAAAACTTTTGCTTTATTTTTCAGTCCAAATTCCAGTTGATTCAATTTTGTTGTGTCTTAATCCACCTCTGCAATCCACAGGAAAGCTCTTTGGTTATCTTGGTTGTGCGTAGACTTCTACTCAATTACATTACCGGACCTTCCGTACCCTTAAATAGTGCATCTTATTCTATATATTCTGAAGGAAGTCAGCCTGGTGTTTTACAAAGAGTTGGTTCTGCAGCTGGTATGGCAGTTTCTTTGAAGCACATTTTTTTTTTCTTGAATCTTATGTGTAACTTGGCGCCTTCTGAGAGTACCCCATACATTTTTTTTTTTTAAAATTTAATTTGGACCAAGTTGGATATGTACCTTTCAGAACTTCTTTTCCCAGTTACCATCAACCATCCCTAGCTTTTGTTTCCTATGCTTCTTTAGAATGTCTTTGTATCCTTTTTACCAATCTAAGATTGTTTACTGGTTGGGAAATATTGAAACTTATATTGCTGACTGAATTGGCTGTTGACATCAATTTTTTGGCTTGCAGCAAATTTTATGTTATTGCCATTCAACTTTTTGGTCAGTTCAAGTGGTGAAGGCTCAAGAAGTGTGTTGGCAGACTGCAGTCTCCATGTGCTCCTTATTCTCATTCATTATCGTAAATGTGTTGTGGGCAATGAGCCAATAACAGATAAAAGTAATGACACTACTGCTTCAGATTCCCTTTTGAAAGGGAGTACGTATTTTTCCAACAACCCTTACTGCAAGGCCTTGGAACATGCAACGAATGTTGAATGTAAGATGATTTCTTATTCATCTTTTTACCTATTCTTCTTATGCAGGTATATTCACATAACTTGAGAGTAACTGTTTCATGCTTGCAGTTGATCGTGTAGACACTGAGGGTAATGCACATGGTGGTCCAGTTTTGAGGTTACCTTTTGCTTCTCTGTTTGACGCCCTTGGAATGTGAGTGCCTGTTTTTCCTTTTATTCTTGTATTTGTAGATTAGATTTACTATTTTGTTATATTATAGGTTGATTCTTGTCTGCATCATCGTCCATCTATGGTTGGATTGGATGTTGGCTTCCTGAAATATATTTTACTTGTCCTGTGTATTTGGAAGATAAGATGATAGACATTAGGTGTAATACAGGAAACAAATGGAATTAGGGTTTGAATATTTTATCTTCGTGGTGTGGGAGAGGGAAAAGACTTTTTTAGTGGTGTGTATTCTTTCACCAGAAAATGCAAATCCTTTTGTACTCTGTATATCATATTAACAAATTGATTTCACATTGGTACTTAGGTGTATCCCTTCTATATCTTTGATTGCTATGTTGTATTATTTTAATACCTATGGATAAAGTTTTTATCAAGCTTTGAATGCCTTTAGGGTTTTGATTTTGATTTCCATGAGTGTGAGGCCCATATCCTTGGTTCAATCTCTAATCCTTAATTCGAACTGAAAGTATGAAAATACTACTAGTTCCTGTTTCTTCTTGTAATGATGCTCTCTCTTGCAAGTTTGTTCCTCCATTTTGTTTTTGAGTATCTCATAACAGTTTCTGGCCCTGCAGGTACTTGGCTGATGAGGCTGCTGCCCTTTTGCTTTACTCTTTATTGCAAGGGAATGCTGACTTTCTGGAGTATGTCTTGGTGCGAACTGATTTGGATACACTGGTATGGTACAGTAACTTATATTTTTTCATGGAAAAAAGAGAAAAGGATCGGTTATTATTTTCATGGCAAAACAAAAGAGTTATTAATTTACACATTGTGTTCTGGCTTTTGATGTCGTCGAATATTAGTCTTTGGATATATGCCATAGGCTAAGCTTGTTAATGATTTACCAATTTCTTATTTGATTTATTTTGGACTAGTCATTTCATTTCTGTTGTCATTTGCCTTCATCATTAAGTTTGCTACTAAGTTGAAATGAACACTTGATACTGATCTGGAATTTTATGATGAAATGGCAGTTGATGCCCATTCTGGAAGCGTTATACAATGCTCCAAAGAGGACATCTAATCAGATCTACATGTTGCTGATTATACTTCTCATACTTAGTCAGGATTCTTCTTTTAATGCCAGCATTCACAAATTGGTAAGGATTGCCTCTGGTAGCCAACACAAGACCTTTTAACATAAGCATCATATTAATGTATTTATCGTATGGACAGATACTTCCTAGTGTTCCCTGGTATAAAGAACGTCTCCTCCATCAGACATCCCTTGGTTCCTTAATGGTCATTACTCTGATAAGGACAGTGCAGTATAACCTATCTAAATTGCGGGTATCTATCTGTCCTTTTTTACTTTGAAGTTTCTCGAAATTGCTTTATGAGAGTTTTACCATCATATTGTTTATAATTTGATATTTATGCCAATTGCATAAAGACCTTGAAATTAAGCTATCACGGGTTAACAATTTTTTCCCTTTTTTTAATTTGTAAGTTTTATATATATAGTAAAGCTGAGACATGGGTCCTAAGAATGCACTATGCCAACATGTCCTTTACTATCAAAACTATGGTCCTTTACTATCAATGATAGATAATTTGGAAAAATATATGAATTAAAAAATGCATATACCTTATCACTAATGATTTTTTTTTGGTAAGGTATCACTAATGATTTTTTAATACATAAACTCTAGACCTTTTGATCTTACACCCAACTTTTTGTTGAAGTTTTCTAATGCTAATAAATCTATTAATAAACCTTTGATAGAATTTATAATGCAGTTCAGATATTTGTTAAATATTCAAAACAGGAACATTTTTATTGATGCGTCGATTTTCTTAGTGGTGCTCCTCCGGATAATGATCATGGCATTAGGTGTATGGCTGAAATGGTTCAAATCCAATTCTTATATGATTATGGCCACCCCTTATCTTAATATTTTTGTGAAATTTCCTAATTACATGTTTGCTTTGTTCAATTGTAACAGGATGTTTATCTCCATACAACTTGTCTAGCAACTTTGGCGAACATGGCACCTCATGTCCACCGTTTGAGTGCATATGCATCACAAAGATTGGTCAGCCTTTTTGATATGCTCTCTCGGAAGTATGTCCTTTTCTGTATATGGTGTTTTCCATGAGCTTTACATTTTACATTTTTATTTGTTTTTATTTTTTGATAGGATGTTCTGGAATTTATAATGTTATTCTGGCATGATTTTGTACCAATATTGCTCTTGGTGTAATATTTGATTTAGGTATAACAAACTAGCAGAGGTCCGAGATAATCAGATGCAATTAGCGAAAGGCAACTCAATAGAAGGAAATGGTCTTGCAGATGATACAGTAATGACCACATACCTTCCATATATTATGGAACTCAGAATAGTTCGTTACATAAATGTCATCCTTTCTTATATCCTCTTATTTTCTAAGCTAGAAGTTTTTTTCATTGCAGTCAACAGAGATGCATATATATACCGACTTCTTGAGACTTGTCCTTGAAATATTAAATGCAATTTTGACTTATGCCCTGCCACGGAATCCTGAGGTATCATCATATACATTATGTGAGATAATATTGTTATGTTCTTCTCACAAATTGATTTACATTATCACCTTATAATGATTTCCATATTCCTCACTATGCAATGGGCAGGTTATATATGCAATAATGCACAGGCAGGAGGTTTTTCAGCCTTTCAGGAATCATCCACGATTCAATGAGCTGCTTGAAAACATTTATACAGTATGTTCCAGATTCACTTTATTTATTTGTTTGCTTGCTTGCTTGTTTTTTTCCTTTTCTTTTACAAAACTTGCAACTTATCCTGTTTCTATATCAATGGGAAAGTTTTGGTAGTGCTTTTGTCTATGTTCGTTTGATGACTTGCAAAATAGGTTGCGCCTTCTTAGTACATTTGAATTATATTGTTTCTTTTGCTCTGTAGGTATTAGATTTTTTCAATAGTCGCATGGATGCCCACGCAATGGATGGTGAATGGTCAGTAGAGAAAGTACTCCAAGTCATAATTATTAACTGCAGATCATGGCGGGGTGAAGGGATGAAGGTAAGTTGGCCTAAATTTGGGTATGTTTCCCGGAGATTATTGTTTATAATATCTTGAAAATCTTGTTTTTCCTGTTTTTGTCAGATGTTCACTCAGTTGCGCTTCACATATGAACAAGAGAGTCATCCAGAAGAGTTCTTTATTCCATACCTGTGGCAGCTAGTTCTATCCCGCTGGTAACCAATGCCTCTCTCCTTATAGAGACGAAAACAATAAAAAAGAAGAGTGTGCTCATTTTTTTCCTTCTGTCCCTATTTGACATCTGTTATATGTCCGTCAATTTTACACAGTGCAGAACTTAATCCCACTTCGTATTTAATGAACCTGTTGGATGTTCATTCATTTAATTATGAATCTTATTATCCGTTTTGCATTCCTTCCTTGCTGGTTGAATACAGTCCTATTAATTTAACTGATCTAATTTCTTTCATGTGTCTCTTTTCAGTGGATTCAGTTTCAGTCCTGGAGCCATAAATTTGTTCCCAGTTGATCCACCTTCCGAAGTATGTATCTAAAACCATTATCTGGAAGTATCTTATTCAGTTTTTAGAGGCAGGACCTTTATTTTGATGCATGAAATTTTATTTGCATATTGTCAGAAGGGGACATCATAGTGTAGGGAAATTTTAACATGAGTTTGATTCAAGTCTCCTGCCTCAAGTTGATTCACTTACTATCATCTCCACTAGCTTGTTTGATTATCATTACAGTGACAATCATGTGCTTTTCTGCAGAAACAGAGTGATTTTGATGTGGTATCCGACAATCATCTAAATGGAGAGTTGAGCAAGCATGCTGTCTTTCTTGAAGCATAGGTGCAATATATAGTAATGCTACAAGAGATGTTGAGGTTTCTTGGTGGATATGTAAATATACATGAAATAGTAGAAAATGTATTCTTCTCATTCTTTTCTGTTTATATATTTGCAACACTAGAGAGGCCTTTTTATGAAGATGTATTCCAAATCTCCAATGTAATGAATAAAGAGAAGATGCTCATTTCCATCTTCAGTCTTCATAATATGGTAGTTTTGTAAAAGATTTCAGGTTTTGTCTCTTCTGGAAGTGCTCGAACATTTTGCACAATTTATGATTTGGGTAATAGATCTTTTAAAGAAGAGCTGCTTTTCAATCTGTATTTACTATTCAGTAATGAGGATTTCTTCCCTTGAATCTTTCTTAACTTAGAAATACTTTTCTTTTAGTACTAGGCTGATGGGTTTTGATCCTTACTTTTCTCTAGTGTTAACTGCCGGGTCAACTTTATCTACATTAAGATATTATACACTTTCAGGATTTTGAAACTTTACAAGGTTTATAATCTTGGGTTATGATCCTGTTTTTTCTTATATTAACTTTCAGGATCATAACCCAACCTTTGCCATGGTATTATATCCTATAGCATGGTTACCATTAGGATCTGAACTTTATGCTTAATAAAGATACAAAAAGAGTAACTAATGGAGCATCAAATGTGACATTCTCATTGATATTTATAAACCCTAAATACATATGAATCTTTTACAAGGCATTAAGCTAGCAAACATCTGTAATGAGACTTAAACTAGAGTCCCACCCTTCACATACTCGGTGAAGGCCAAAGCTACCAAACCCAACATGGCCAACCTCCCATTCCAGAGCTCAGCATCTGAGGTCATGAGCCCCTTTGATTTGGACTCCACGCTGACCCCTTTAAATAGAGGAATCAAGGATGCCACTGATAGCAAAATACTAGTGGCAAGGAACAATGAGACCCCACCGTTGGATATTTGAGCAAACACATCCTGGCCCTTGGATAGCTCCACTGCCAGAGCTGAAACAAAGCCCACCATTGCAAGCCTGCCGTTGATTCTCTCCGGAGCTGGCCCACTGAAGGCAAACACGTCCGAAAACTTGGTGCTAACCTTAGGAGGACGAGGAGGAGAAGGTGTAGGAGGTGGTGGTGGAATCTTCGATGCTTCTGGTAAAGTAGATGGTTGCTCCTCCGGACCATTCTGCAAGTGAAACATTAATTGGACATGGTTAGACTGAATTCATTAGTTTAACCCAAAAGATTTATGGTTATTATCTTGACAGATTATCTGATAAGAGAATATTTAATGGAGAGAGTTAATTACCTCGGCCATGGAACGGACCCTCAAGTGGGGGTACCTAGGGAGAGTTGGTGCATATTTAGCAGGAAGAAGGTGGTTCACTCTCACCGATCTGTTGCTTCCGGCTCCATAAACCATGGAATTTGCAAGGATAGATTGCATGGCAGTTGATGCGGCCATTGTGTATAATATTGTGTGCTTTTAAAACACTAGAGAGCTAAGCAACTTCGAAACTAAGAAGATCGATACAAGCTTTGAAAATATTGCTTGTTAATGTTGATCTTGGTTATCAATGTTGTATGCCCTGAGTGGGGTTTTATAGTAAGCAATGACCCTTCCGGGGAAAGCTCATGAACGGTCGATATTTTGGCACCACGTCACTCATTGGGCCACGTGGGTTGTCTCGTCCACACATGGTGGAGCGAGAGACGTGGCTGCTTCACACACCACAATGTATAAGTCAGTGATTTCTGAGGTCGCATTTTGTTCAAGGTTTTTCACTTTTTTTCTGATCGATCTTTTCTTTTCAGTGTGGTTGCGATGTCCCACGGGCCACGACTCTCGTACTTTGAGGCTTAATTTGAAGTGCACACTAGACGACAATTGCGAATCTTTAGCTTCATTTTCGTTGGAAAGAAAAAACTCAAAAAGCAAAATGGCTTCTTCCTGAGTTAATTTGCAGTTGCACTAATTTGTTTGGTAGCTGGGAGAGATTTTGTGGGCATTGATGGTTGTCTTGTCCAGACATGGTAAACCAGGGACGTGGCTCCCCACACACACCACAACGTACCCGTCAGAGATTCTGAGGTCCATCGCATGCATGCATTTGTTTGATAGTTTGGAGTGTTTGTGGGGGTTTATGAAACCCCAATTGCAATTGAAGATGAAAATCAAAAGTTAGTTTTGTAATGAAGCTCTTTGCCTTTTGTCAAAACCATTTTTCACCATCAGATAATACTATAACAGGGTTAAGTTTAGTACCATAAAATGTCCAATATAAATAATTTGTTCCATCAGTTTCAAGTAGCCCTTGGTTATTGTATCCTTATGCAGTTATGCTGCTACCCCATGGTAACAGAATTGAGATATGTGATGTAGCTTTTTGACATATATCATTTCACATTTATTTAGATGTGTTTGACACTCAGACTCCAATTGCAATAGCCTTAATCATCTACGTACCCTGCATATTAATGATAGCAGGCTTTCCAAAACCTTAGTAGAATAGCTCAGACAAGAGCATGTGCATAAAAGCTGATGGTTCAAGCTTCCAACTATCAGAAAGAGGGAAGTATCTTTAAAACAATTTCAGTGATTGTTCCTGAGAAGAAATGAATGTGCTGAAAAGATAAATTCTGCATAATTCTTGGGCTCTGCAGTAGCAACACAAATAAAAGTTCTGCTTCTGCAGAATCAGTTTTTTAGAAACAGAAGTTCATATTTCTTATTCTACCTTTTCTCCAACATCCTAAAGCCTACACAAATAAGAAAAAAGCAGAGAAAATAAGGCTGGAAAAAAAGGGAAAAGAACAACTCACCAGGTACTCCTCCAAAATCCTACCATAGCGGCTGTAGCGGCTGTTGAGTGTTGAGCATAATGGGTCACCGCTGGGTACCAAGGTCACCCAACTTCTACAAATTCTTGGGACTGTTTACTTTTAGATATTTTATTAAATATTATTTTTATAAAAAATTAAATTAATTATATAATTATTGTCATTTAAATAAAAAAAATGATAATTTTTTATTAAAAAATAATTTTTTAATTAAATTATTAATATTTTTATTTAATCGATAATAATGATATAATTAAATTAATTTTTTATAAAAATAATTTATAATAAATTATTTTAAAAATGAACCATTTTAATCATATTTGTTGTTGAGATTATTAAAATTATAATTTTAAAAGGTGAGATGACCTTCCGGACATGGGGTACCCCCAAGTTTTGTCCGTTTGTTTTATGTGGTTCAAATGAGAGATGACGTGGATGATATTACCTCCACAAAATGCTCACCTACTGCCTAACATGACTAATAAATGTCTATTTCTATGTCCAAACAGTGACAAAGAATGCTAATTGTTTTTTTTTTTTTTTGGTCAAATAGAATGCTAATTGTTAAGTGTCAACCTGACAAGTAATTTGCAAATTGTGACAAAATAGAAAAAGACAAAGGTAGAAGAAAGGCCAACAAAAGGTATCCTGAAAGTTTCAGGGAATGTACTCGTCCCAAGTAGACATACCTTGTAATTTGTCACCCTCTCTGTATCACAATTCACATTGATTTGGAATTTATCTTGACTTCTCATTTCAGACATTTCTACTTCTTTCTACATTGTTCTTTTAAAAGAAAAAAAAAATTTATTAATAACTACTCAAAAATGAATTGGGCATTAAATGGATTGGCCAGGGAGCTGGTAAAAATTAATTTAATCCAGTGCGACATGGCATCCATACTTGCTAACATCTGCTAAGCTTTTCTATAATTGCAATTTACTTAGATGGGGGATTTGCATTATTCCAGACATATTTTGAGCTGGTACCAGGCCACCAAAAAAAAAAAACGAAAAAGAGAGGATAATAATGAAACTGCTAGCCATGCTAGCATAACAAGTTCATCACACAATAGCACTGAAAGCTTGCACTTCACATTCTGTTTCCATAATTGCAATTCACTTTGGTGGGGTATCTGCATTATTCCAAACATATTTTGAGAAAATTTCATATTCCCGGTCACCGCCAACCTCATCAATGGGCACAGCATCACAAATTTCTTTCAAATCCTCTTCTGTAAGCTTCACATTCAATGATCCAATATTGATATCAAGGTTCTCAACTTTAGTTGTCCCTGTATATGATAGACTTGGAAAATAAGTATCATTGGATTAACAAATTCAAATGTCATATTGTGTTCAAAACCTTGTTTATCAACCAAGACTCTTAGACTTCAGGCACAGTTGACAAAAAACAGTTGTAGACCAGACAAGCAAGGATTGGATTTCACTGAGCATGGTAACACAGATGTCAAGAGAGCATTGCTTTTAAGAGAAAGAGTCAAACATACCAGGGATTGGGATTATGTAGTTTCCCTGATGGAGAAGCCATGCCAGAGCTAATTGAGGAGCAGTGCATGCATGCTTTGCAGCAAGGTTGGCAAGTTTGTTATAGAGAATTTTGTTCTTTTCCAAATTCTCCCCATTGAACCTTGGATGCATAGACTGGGACAAGAACAACAATGTGAGATTAACAAGGTGATTGCTCTACCTAAAGTCAACCACCTATATCTATATGCTGGTAAAGATATTTTCTTTTGAAGGGTTTGTAGTTTGAGGCATGAGGTTTATAACAAATAAGGCATTCATTTTACATCATTCAAAATTGTGAAATAGAAACACCAAATGTGTATATGTTTATAGAAGATTATCAATTTATTATTACTGATTTATGAAAATAAAAAACTCATCATTCATTCTAAGTCACATACAAGCATACTCTGTGCAGGCAAGCTATCTAGAACTGCCTTCCCACCAAAGAACCCACGACCAAGTGGACTATATGACACTATCCCAATTCCAAGCTTCCTGTGAGTAAAGAGATATCAACTGGGTGACATTAACAATAATTTCTCCACTCAGAGTTTGTAATATTCTCAATTTATTTACTTTGGGAACCAAATCCAAGTTTTTGAAAGCAACAACCTTCATTAAGGTAAATGAATTTAATTATGAATTTGACATTATAAAATTCAGAGGTAAAAGAATAACAAACCTGCAAAGTGGAATTATCTCATTTTCGATGTCACGAGTCCACAGAGAATACTCCATTTGTACAGCAGTGATGGGATGAACAGCATGGGCTCTACTTATTGTGTCTACACTAGCTTCTGATAGACCAATGTATCTTATCTTTCCTTCATTTACCAGCTTCTTAAGCTCCCCCATCTTCCTCAAAAATGAAAATTTCAAACAGAACAGTCATCAAGATATAAAGATAGTGCTTGTACACTGAAACAATGGATCAGCAGGATGATGAATGGAACGAGAAAAGTCTTTCGATGCTTACAGTATCCTCAATTCTCACCGAAACATCAACACGGTGCTGATAGTACAGATCAATGTAGTTGACATCCAGCCGCTTAAGACTAGCTTCACAGCATGCTCTTACATATTCCGGGGTCCCATTTACCCTAAATTGAAAGTCTTCCGACCTGACAATGCCAAATTTCGTAGCCAGTTGAACTTTTTCTCGAGGAAGCTGTTTCAAAGCCTGAAAATACAAGAAAAAGTAAATCTTCATGAATTTTCTACCAAACCTTCCTTGCATGCCTTATCAAACACATTAGGATTCAAATTTGATAGAAAAGTAAATCAAAGTGTTCATCAAATTTCAAAGCTTTGATTCAAATTTGACAAAAGGAAGGAGCTGTACCTTGCCAACTAAGATTTCATTATCATGATTATGACCATAAAGATCTGAAGTATCAAAGAAGGTGATACCCCTATTAAATGCTTCCTTAATGACTAAACCTCCAGCTTCATGAGAGAGAGGAGCATTATATATTCCAGACAATCCCCCACATCCAAAACCCAACCTAGAAACCTGCAGTCCAGAAAAAGACCCACAAGGAGAAATGAAACTGAAAATCAATTTTTTTGAACACAAAGTTTGAAAGATTGAAAATCAGACTTGCAAAGTTTTCTGATAGAAAATCCACAAACATTAAAGACACTATAAATTCTTAATTTGTAACTCAATCAAATAGCTACAGTGAACTGATCAGATAAAAACTAAAAATCAAACAGTAAATTAGAAATGGTTATATCAACTTGATGAGAATGACAATGAATGTTGATAAACTGTAACAGATTGTGCTCTTAATCGTTTCAGATGGTTCTAAGTTTATCAGCAAAATGCAGTTAACTTCGCATACAGATCAATGTGAGAGAAAACCAAACTTACCTCCAAGCCCTGACTACCCAGTTTAACCATTGGGATTTGAATCTGGGGATTGCTTTCCATTCCCAACAAAACTAAAGTGTAGCTGGAGATCTTGCTTCAGTGAAAAACTAGCTCACATGTTCAGGTAGCATGTCTACTTCTTACCAACCTCATTTTTGTATAGACATTGACTTTGTTTATTTATTGGGTTTTCTTTGATTTATTGAAAGCAACTTGCAGTCCATAATTAATCATGAGCTTGAATCTTGGGCACTGACCACTTTGCAGTGCAGACATTGACTTCATTCATTCCATGGTGGTTGTTGCACACACGACATGTCGTAGCATTCCGGACGACATATAAGCTGGCTCAAAAGATAGGCTCAATCTTACTAAGTTGCTAATACAGGCCCACACAAATAGGCCTTAGGCCCAAACCTGTTAAATGACTCGTCCGCTTACGTGGTCCGAGCGACGTGTCACAACCCTATACCAAAACGACACGTTGCAGTCTTCGCTCCACGGCCTCAGTTAACCAGAAACGCCATAGTCACAACTCGTAAAGCTGACGAAACCAAGTCCTTCTTCTTCAGGTTTCCGCTCAGTTTGAAACTCTCAGACTCAAAAAAGTAAAAAAGCCAAAAAAATAATAATAATAATAATAAATTGAAAATCAAGAGAAATGGAGCGGAGGCGTGGAGCGTGGAGCGCAAATGCTTTGGCGCTAATGGGTCTTCTTCTGGTGAGCTTTATCGGCCGAATCGCATCGCTATCGGTGACTGTAAACGACGTCGAATGCGTGTACGAGTACGTGCTCTACGAGGGCGACACCGTTTCGGGGAACTTCGTGGTGGTCGACCACGACATCTTCTGGGGCACCGATCATCCCGGCCTCGATTTGATCGTAAGTCCCCCTGTTTTTCTTTTTCCCAAACCCCAATTGCATAGAAATTTTGTCTCCAATCGGCATTTTAGGGTTTTCGTGGATGACTAGTTTTTGGGGGGTTTTGTGTGGTGTAGTGTGGAATAGATCTGTTTGTGGATTGCTTGGGATTCTGGTTTTTTAATTTTTTTTAATATTTGAATATGTTAGAATTTTGCTTTTGGAACTTAAATGGTAATTAAAGTTGCAATCTTGATGCTTACAAGTAACCAAAGCTAATTGTGAAGATTTTCTATGAAGATTATTCGATATTCCGAGTTAATTAATTTCAATCCCCAAATTTGAAATGCTCATTAATAAGAATATTGAGCAAATTTTTGCTCTTTTTTAAATGTTTGCAATAGTTAGAGGGAATTGGAATAGTTCAAGCATGTAGGAACTGATGATAACCCAGTAAGGGGCTTGGAAGCAAATCTAATGTGTTCCCTCTCCAAATGAAAGTTCAATTTGTGTTTGGACAAGTGTCCAAAAGATTTTGACATTGGATAATTTGACAAAAAGGGGTCAGGTTCTTATATGTGAGAACTCAGAAGAGTCGGTTGATCACTTGCTTATTCATTACATAGTAGCTTGGGAATTATGGACTTCTGTTTTCTCTTTGTTTGATGTTGCTTGGGTGCTTTTTTGGACATCTGTGAATTTTCTTCAGTATACATATTGTTTACATGGTTGCGCCCCTAGATGCATTTTCTTTCAAATAGACTTTTACTTATTAAAAAATGTATAATATTGGTGTTTTGTGCAGGTGACATCTCCTGGGGGTAACACAGTGCACACTTCAAAGGGAACATCTGGAGATAAATTTGAGTTTAAGGCCCCAAGAAGCGGAATGTATAAATTCTGTTTTCACAATCCTTACTCAACACCAGAGACTGTTTCATTTAACATTCATGTTGGTCATATTCCCACCGAGCACAATATTGCCAAAGATGGTTTGTAAAAATCTTCATTAGGTTCTTTTCTTTTCAATTTGGAAGTGCTACTTCAAGTACTTTTCACCTTGATGGCCAAAAAAAAAAAAAGTTTTCAACCTTGACTGTCAAGTATCATCAATTGCCTGTTGATCTGTGTTAGTCCCAGTAACATGTTTGAGAATTATTTTGAATATATCTCTGTCCTTTTTTGATTGCCCTTAACATTTAGCTGTTGGTTTGTTGCAGAACATCTAGACCCCATAAATGTTAAAATTGCTGAGCTTAGAGAGGCATTGGAGTCAGTTACGTTAGAGCAGAAGTACTTGAAAGCACGTGATACTCGGCACCGTCTTAGTAAGTTCTTTTTATTCCTTTTTCGAAAATAGATTGTCAATCATGAGGTCATGCAATATCATTGTATCCTTCTTGCCATTAGATCTATGCTTTATTTGTTGGCAGGATCCTTGGTGTCCCTCCCCTTGAGGGACATTTGGGAATTTCTTAAATTATATATGTCCTCATTACTCTTTATCTGTGTTTGTGATGTCTTCTGGGTGATTTCTTATTCTTTGTTACATGCATGTTAATACTTGGGTGCTGTTTGATAGCACTATAAGTGCTGGACTGATAAGTACTGAATATTCAGAACTGAAAAAGTAGTGCTCAATGTAGTCGACCTGTTTGTCAACCACAAATTTTCAAGTATTAATTCATTATATTAATTATTTTGACAGAATAATTGAGGTAACTAACTGATAATAAAATGTCTACTAACTTGCAAGTGTTCAAATTAATACTAGAGTCTAGACCGATATACTTTATTAATTTTGTGATGCTCCAGTTGTTTTATTGGTTCACATCTTATGAGGTCAAGAACTCTTATTAAAAAGAATGAGGATCTTGATGGGTCTACTGGTGGAATGGGCATGCAGCATATTTGACTACATAACTACATTATTAGGAAACTCTCACACCCATTTTTCAGTGGGTTCTCGCATCATTAATCTGCTTCTTATGAAACTCATCCGGGCACTCCTACATTAGTAACAAAATAAAGTTGTAGATGTATCTATGTTTTGGAACCTGCCAACATCTTATCCTATGCTGTTTGTTTCTGCCACAGCAAATGAGAGCACAAGGAAGCGTGTTGTGTTGTATACAGTGGGAGAGTACCTTATGCTGGCTGCTGCAAGTGCATTACAAGTCGTATACATTCGCCGTCTCTTTAGCAAATCAGTTGGATACAATCGGGTTTGAGCTGCTTGGTTCATGTTATTGTCTTTTTTAACAACAGGATGACCCTTATAGAGTATTTCAGACATGTCTTCTGTAGTTCTGTGTAACAAATTACGATAAATTATACAATTTCTTCATTTTCGAATACAGTGAGACTTTTCATTGTCATGATTTAGTTAACTGCTCTGTGCTGTGTCTGCTTGACTTTTAATATGAACCATGCATAATTAGGTCATCTCTGCTTAATAAAACCATGCAATCCATTTTCAAGTGTTCAGTTGGATTTGCATTGATCAAGCGTTCCAACGCTTTACGCCAAGTGTTCAAACGCTGTTGATCAAAATAATAGCCATTTACATAATAAACGCACGATAAAAAAAAAATGAATCGGAATTAAATAAAATTAAGATGAAATCAATGACAACTATGGATTTGATGTAACAAATAAACAATTGAGAAACAACTTTTCATTTAAAGAGCTTATTTAAGGTGTATTTTAAAGAAGAAATTTCTATATTTTGATATCAAATAAATGGGATCTTTTAACATTTTTTTATTTATTTAAAGGAATGCATGCATTTACACGTATTCAATAAAAATAAAAAGAATTTATGTACACAGTACACGTAGTCCAAACGGGCTCCTAAGTTTTGAATTATAGTTTCTTTTGGCTGGCAAGCTTTGAATTATAGTTGCAAATATTGTGTTGTATTCTTTAGAACAATGAAGGAGATAGCTTCTCCGATAATGTTGGATTTTCAGTTCCAAAATTAAGCAGTCGCTTCACCATCACTTCCTATTCCCATGCCCAACACATTTCTCTCTTTAAAAATCTCTCTCACATTCACCTGTCAACTTCTACTTTCCCACCTCAAAACTCGCCGCAAAATTCCACTCTTTCTGTTCCTCGATCTCAAACACCAAATGGAACAAGTTTCAGATTGAGTAAGCAATGTAATACACCTTTTACTTTTGATCTCTTTTACTTTCATCACTTTAGAATAAGTTTCTGGTTATTCTGATCATAGATTCATAGACATTATAGCCATGGAGTCTCTTCTTAGAAACCCAATACTGTCACTCATTTCTTCTCTCCCAAAGCCCCACCTCAACATCTCAAGAACAACAACGCTCTTACTGAAACCCAATACCAAAACCCACCTCAGAATCAAATCATTCTCATCATCTAAGCTCATCCCATTATCATTTACTCCAAATGGGGTTTCTTTACCCTTCAAACCCTCTCTTCTCACTCGCTCTGCTTCTTCAAACAATGCCGCTCTTACTTCTCCAACCGACCCTTCACCAAACCCACCAGCCTTTCCCGCCAAATTATTGGGGGTCGAGCTCAGTACCCTCAAAAAAGTAATCCCACTTGGGATTATGTTCTTCTGCATTCTCTTTAACTACACAATCCTCAGGGACACCAAGGACGTGCTTGTTGTCACTGCCAAAGGAAGCAGCGCTGAGATCATACCATTCTTGAAAACTTGGGTGAATTTGCCGACGGCCATAGCTTTTATGATTGCATACAACAAGCTGTCCAATGTTTTGTCCAAGGAGGCTGTGTTCTATGCTTGTATGTTTCCGTTCATTGCGTTTTTCGGGGCCTTTGCTTTTGTTTTGTATCCTAATATCAATGTGATTCACCCGACTAGTTTGGCTGACCGGCTTTTGGAAACTTTGGGGTCAAACTTTCTTGGTCCGATTGCCATTTTGAGGATTTGGAGCTTTTGTATCTTTTATGTCATGGCTGAGCTTTGGGGGAGTATTGTGGTTTCGTTGCTCTTCTGGGGTTATGCCAATCAGGTGAGATATTTTTATCATTAGCAAAAGTGGGTAGTTGACGTTGTTGCATCAATTTGTTCCCGATATATAGCTACTAAATTGCTAAATATAGTTGCTATTTTGATTTTTTTACATTACAATTGTTTGTGGCTTTTGTAAAATCAAAGTTAATGTGTTCATAGATGGAAATCAAATAATTACACTCATGTTGGTCGTCCAAGTTAATTCACTCTACTATTTTCCCCCCCATTCAAATGGTTGCTATGTTTTGCTTGTAAATATCTGTGATTTATATGTCAATGTGTTTCTAGGATTGATTTGCTAGCACTGGTAGAGTGAAACAGATTGCTTAACTTGAGCATCTTTGCCTGCTAGGTTGTTAGTTAGAACTTAATAGGTTTTTCCCCATTGAATGGTTGCCATGTTAATTAGCTTTTATATCTGTGATTCTTGTCTATTCCGTTTCTTTGTTCATATTTGTTTAGTCTTGTATAGTATCAAAATCACTACACAATCTTCATTTCAATGTTTCTTGAATGCTGCATATATCCACCTCCAGTGTTACTTAATCCTTACACCCTGAGTTTTTTTTATGAGAAAAAAAAAAAAAAAAAGTCAGTTGGAGAAGTGGTTACACATCACAGAATTTGACCTTCTATCAGAGTATAGATGTTCTACTTATAATGTGGATCACAACTGAGTTAGATGAATCTCAGTACTTGACCGTGACAAGAATCCTCTCTGTGTCAATATTTCTTTCTGTAATTTAATTAGGTGTGCATGGTGTTCTAGATTACTACTGTGGATGAAGCCTCTCAGTTCTACCCTTTGTTTGGGCTTGGAGCAAATGTTGCCCTTGTATTTTCTGGCAGAACTGTAAAATATTTCTCCAACATGCGTAAGAGTCTGGGACCTGATGTTGATGGATGGGCTGTCTCTCTCAAGGGAATGATGGGCATTGTAGTGTCGCTTGGGCTACTTATATGTGGGATATATTGGGGAATGAACAGGTATATTAAGACAGAAGTTGGTCGGAAGAAGAAGGTAATTCTATTGCCATTTGTATGATGCTCTTGCTATTAGCATCTCCCCCTAAAAATAAAAACTGTGGAAATGAATTTAACGTTGAAACTTGAATTATGCTTTTACAGGAAAAGAAAAAGATGGGAACAGTTGAAAGTATGAAATTCTTACTATCATCGAGATACATTAGGGATCTTGCAACTGTGGTGGTTGCCTATGGGATCAGTATCAATCTTGTTGAAGTCACATGGAAATCCAAGCTCAAAGCTCAGGTTAGTCTTTGCCTGATTGTTCTAATATTCTGAAAATAAACTGAAGTTCTGTCCAAGAGGTAATGCCTGAAGTAAATTCTCTATTGCAGTTTCCAAGCCCAAATGAGTATTCAGGATTCATGGGTGATTTCTCATCCTGCACTGGAATTGCTACATTCACAATGATGCTGCTCAGTAGATTCATATTCCGGAAATTTGGATGGGGTATTGCAGCTGCAATAACGCCAACTGTTCTGCTTCTCACTGGAGTAGCCTTTTTCGCCTTAAATTTGTTCAGTGAACCTCTAATGCCAGTTTTAGCAAAATTCGGCATGGCTCCACTTCTTGCATCTGTGTATGTTGGAGCTGCACAGAACATCTTTAGCAAGAGTGCCAAGTACAGCTTATTTGATCCCTGTAAAGAGATGGCTTATATACCTCTGGATGAAGATACAAAGGTGTGCTTACCCTATGTGAAATTGTTCATGCTGAGTATTATATTATTTGCAATCTAAATATTGTGAAAAAAATGCTCTTACATTGGAAATTGGAGACTGAATGTGACACTAAACCAAATCAATGGATTTCAAAAATTTTTTATAGGTTAAAGGGAAAGCAGCTATTGATGTTGTCTGCAATCCTTTAGGGAAATCTGGTGGTTCCTTGATTCAGCAGTTTCTCATTTTAACCTTTGGTTCCCTCTCAAATTCAACACCCTACCTAGGTGTGATTTTGTTGGTCATTGTTCTAGCCTGGTTGTCTGCTGCCAGGTCATTGGATCGCCAATTCACTCCTTTGGCAACGAAGGACCTCAAGGACAAGCTCGTTGAGGGCAAGATTTCTGCCTTGAGCTCAAAACTTACTGGGAATCTCCACCAAAGGCAGGGTGTCACATATCGCTTTGTAAGCGCATTAAATTCAATGGGGTTCATTGAGGGAAAGTATGTCCCATTGGCCGAAGACGTCTCTTCTACTGGCAAGGATGATGAACCAATAGGCATTGGTGCAAAGAAGGTACCTAGTGCTGAAAAGGAGGAGAAGACTGATCATCAAGGAAATTATGGCCAAACATCTCCCGGCAAGGATGGATTTTCGAATAAAACTTTGTAAGCCTAGAGGCTCTTTACATGAGATCTTTAGACTGTTGGCTAGATAGATCATCGTAGTCTCGTAGAGCTAGCTAGTCCAATGGTGAAAATTATGATCTTCTTGCTGCAGACACTGAAAACTGATTGGCAAATGCAGATAACGATTTACTTTTCATGTGGTTGGCAAATGTTGATGCATAAGCTGAAGAAATGACACATAGTGATGAGGGATATGGCTGCAAAAGTTAGGCATCCGTATTAGTAAATAATAAGTATCTATGCATAAATGTCCATATACACCATTTGCTATACTGATCCAGTTTCTCTCACTTGAGTTTTGGCCTTTCAAGTGCATTAATACTAGTATTGCTTCCCATGTCAGAGCATCGACTTGCCTTGTTTTCTTGAGTTTAATTTTTTATCAGATTGTAAGTTTTGGAAATAGTATGTCATGTATGACCGAGTTGCTATGTATGTCAAATATTATATCAAAGGAAAGCATTATAATATGAGTGAGTTGCCAGAACACTCCTTGCAAAATGCAAACGTTCGAATGTTCTGTCACTAATGATCAGTAACACCTCTCTCCAAAATTACGAGTCCAATTGATCGACAATGCATGGAGGCGGCTGTCATGCCAGTGCCCCTGGCTGAGGTGTTGCTATGTTTTCAAAAATTAATTTTGGACTACCCATTAACCAAAGACTCAACCAAATAATACTTCATGTGCATAGTCTAACAACATAATACTATTATGTTGCTACACTATTTGACAAACAAATATTTCCTTAGCGAAAATAATCGTTTACATAATCAACGAGTAAGCTAATTAGTTTTTAGAAAGATTATAAAAATGTTTTGGAATTGAAAGGATAACATGGGGTGCAGATGTGAGTTGAGGTCTCATAACTTTATCTTAGTTCATATCTCTATTTGATTTTGACAAATAATTATTTTGAATAATTGTAATATTGTCACGTGGTGTAATCAATTCACGTGTTATAAAGTGAATGATATTAATATTATATTTTACAAGTTTAAATCTGTCATCTACCTATATTATAATACATGAATTAATTACAATAGGTGGATGTGTTATAGTTTATGGAATAACTTTTGATCTTAACTATTACAAAGTCTTAAAATAATTTGTTTTTTTTTAAATCTTTTTTAATTGTTACTTATTTTTTGGTAAACAAATATGTTAGATTTTTAAACTACAAAAAAAGGATTTTTTTTTTTTTCCTTAGAAATCAATGAATCATGGATATCCAAACGTGTTAACTAAGGATGTGTTTCAGACGGATCAGATTAGAAATAGAGTGTTTTAATTCCAATCTAAAAAATTTCGGAATGAAATTTTTATTCCGAAAAATCATAATTTCAACATCTCATTCCAATTCGGAATTTTTGAATTTGTTCAGAATATCACATTTTCGTAATTTTTGGATAAAAATTATAAATTTTCAAATAAAAAATTTGAATCTTCACATTAGTTTTTGTTATTAGTAAAAAAAAAAATTAATAATTACACGTACAAAAAATGTGGGTACTTTTGTTAACATTTATGTTATTATGATACACATATATTTATAATATACATATGTTTATATTTATAGTATTAATTATTTTTTTAAATATATATGTACGTGTATGTTTGAAACAAATAACAAATTAATGAAACATATAGTAAAAAACTAAATAAATGATATAATATTAATATAAATACGGAATAAATTAGCATAATTTTAAAAATATTGAATCAGAATGCCTTTGAAAAATTTTGGATTGAAACTCGGATTGGATCGGAATTTACAGATGCATTCCAATTTCAATCCAATTTTTTTTGAAATTTGGATTTGATTCGGACATTCCAAAATTAGAAATTTTTAGATTGGATCGAAATTTACAGATACATTCCAATTTCAATCCAATTTTTTTTTAAATTTTTGAAATTCAAATTTGATTCAGACATTCCAAAATTAGAAATTTTCAAATTAAAATTAGTCGGATTCAGATTTACCAATCCAAAATCACACCCTAGTGTTAACTAATGGAAGTACCTTGGCCAAAAAAAAAAACTAATGGAAGTCAAGTGATTGGCCATTAGGAATTGGGGCCTTTTTTCCCGTGTGCCGGTGCCTCCGCCAAACGCATTCCTACTTTTGATTCTTTCCCCCGCCACCACCACATGCCACGCCAGCATGAAGTGGATAACCTCTAAACCTCATCAAAAAAAATATCTAGTAATTAAATAAGATACTATAAACTTACTAAAATAACCCCTTCCATTTTTGTAACGATGTGGTCCTTCACTATTGGCCTATTGGGCCATTAAATGCATGAATTGTGCAGCATTTTGTAAAGATATAGACAAAAAATAATGCTGCCGATCCAAAATTTATAGCATCTTGTAAAATGCACAAGAATTACCATTCTCTCACCTTATGCTCAAACTCAATCTTGAAATTACTCGCTCTTATTTATTCTTTCTAGATAGGAAGAAGTAATTTACCATAGGTTTTTTATACAAACTATTGAACAAATGTAATGCCTAACAAGTAAAAAAATGAAATGTTTGGAGCACAATTTCCATGTTCCACTAGTCATATAATATAGGATTTTAATTAATTTAGTAGATATATCATATATGTATCTAGCCCTTCTATATATATGGGAGATTTTTATTTATGTCCTTTAATTTTACAATTTATTGACTAATACTCTATGATTTTTAAAATTCTAACTAAAGTCTAATAATATTGTAACTATTTAATGTTATATAATATTAGTCTATTATTTTTTATTTTTTTCACACATACCAGACGCCGAGCAGTCATCGGCCATTTTTGAGTGTTCGGAGGTAGATTTTTACTTTTTTGTCAAGTCATAATTTGTCGACTTTATATTAAATTTTAATTCTGAAATTTTGGGCGAGTTCAAAATTTCAAAGTTAAAACCTAATATGTAGTCTTCATAAGTTTTATTCTATATCCTAAGAAGGTACGAAGCGAAGTTAAATTAACTCTTGTCTATATTTTCAAAAAATAAAAAAATAATGATATATTTTTTTGACAAGACAATTGTCAAAAGACTTTATTTAGAAAAAATAAAAATTTTATTTGAAAAAAAAATCATAAATTTTTTTCTAAACAAGAAATGTTAAAAGACTAAACAGTAATTTTCATATATATATATTACCAATCCGTACATAATACACAATCTTCTTTTCTCAATTTTAAATTAAATGCATACAGCTCAAATCTAATCTATTCTGTAAATATTATTACAAAAATTTATTTACTCAATGGATAAATATATATAGAGTGCGTTAACATGCAGGTACTGATACCACAAATTATTAACCAAAACCACCTAAAGCCCCTTTATTTCTTTGCGGGCCAACTACCACAATGCTAATATTCTTTTGCGGACACCACGCCCAATAGATCCCCGCGCCACAGTGAAGCCCATCTGCCAGCGCAATGTTTTGACGAAAATAGGGATAACAAAAATCAAAAATACCTGGCGTGTCCTCACTAACTGCAGCATGCCAAAACAACAAGGTCCACCTATCGTTCTAGCAAAGTATGTCAAAAAAAGGCAAAGTATGTCAAAAAAAGCATCTGAAACTGCGGGAAAAACTGAAACTGCGGGTCAAACTGAAACTGCGGGGAAAACTGAAACTGCAGGTAAAACTAAAAGAAACAAGTTAAAAACCAAAAAAGGCCAAGTATGTCAAAAAAGCATCTGAAACTGCGGGTCAAACTGAAACTGCGGGTGAAACTGAAACTGCGGGGAAAACTGAAACTGCAGGAAAAATGAAACTGCAGGTAAACTGAACATACATATTAACGGACTCTATTAAAATCCAAGGACAATAACAGCAATATAAAGGTAAAAATAACTAAAAACTGTCATAAGGGTAAAATTGTAAAATTGGCATCACTTAACACACGCAGCTGCTAAGCAGCACACTCAGCTGCAGTCAAGCTGCAGTCAACTAAAGCCCATGCAGTCAAACTAACCTAATTGTTAATAAAACTAACCTAATTATTATATATTAATAATAGTGGTACTACAAGTTAAAAAACATAGGAAATGTGTAGTTATGGGTAATTATTTTATATATATATATATATAACGATTTTTTCCCAAAATAGAAAGTGTCTTCCCGAATCCAGGTAAGGCGGTAACCATTTTCATTAAATCAATAATTTGTTCAGCCAAAAATCAAACAATTTGGTTCTAAAATTACTAGCTAAGCACAAATAGACCGGTGTAAATTTGTACAAGAAGTAAGGGTAATATTGGAAACAAAAGAGCCGATTCTCGAAGCTTATAATATAACTATAACCAGTAAAGCATTACCACCTCCCCTTCATAATCCATTTTTCCATAAACACATTATATCCAATTTTCCATAGCTATTCTCTGTGTCTTTGACTCGTTGATCAACGATCCACAAAATGCTGGCAGTGTTCGACAAATCGGTGGCCAAGAGCCCCGAGGCCCTGCAGAGCCCTCAGTCGGGATCAGTCTCGGCTCTGAAAGATGGGTTTCTGGCCCAACACTTCGCCTCTGTGCACCCTTCTTCAGTCACTGTCAATCTTGGCTCTTCGGGTCTCATGGTCTATTCCCTTGACAAACAAAACCCTCTTCTTCCAAGGTACAACAAAAATGGGAAAATACCCTTTAAAGAAAACAAGAAAATAAAGATTACCCATGTCTTTGTTTTTGATCCTTTCTGTATTTCTTGGTTGATCTGAGTTTTACTATTCGTGGGTTGTTTGGTTTGTACTGTGTGGGTGTATTTTCTTTTCTGTGTTTGTTTGATATTTCCATGTTGGCATCGGTTTTAGTTTCGGTACAGATTCATACTAATCTTTGGCGATCTTAGAACATTGATTTGGATTAAATCTTTCGCATAGTATTTTCGTGAGGTTATTAGAGAAAATCTAATTGATCATGTGTATTTTGGCTCTCTTGGGTAAGATCTATGAAATTTTAGAGATTGGCCTTTACTGACGGCCTTTTTGCTAGATGTCTAGTTGATTTATAATTTTTTAACAAATTTCCGGCTTGTTTTTAAGTACCCAAAAAAGGGCTTATAGGACTTGATCTGTATTTATTTTGGTGATGTGGTATTACCATGGCGGCTTTTTGGGTTTTTCTTGATTATATATGGTTTTGATTAAAGACAAAGAACATATGGTTTTGCTTTGATGGTTTTAGACTTTTAGAAACGAGACAAAGAAACAGATTTAGAGAATTGGCATATATTTATTGGAATGAAATCATTCCATTATTCTTTAACATAGCATTTGAGTGCCATTTTTATTTTTTATTGTGTTGGAATGTAGGAGATCGATCCTATGATTTGGCTGTGGTTGGCACCGATTGTTGTTTCATAAGGTTGATTATGTCTTCACGTGCCACAGTAAACAAAACTGATTGATTGTCACCTTTTGATACCTATGTGAATGATCAGTAGATTTGGAATTGCAGTTTCTGAAAGGAAAGGGAAAATTTAACTCCCAAGTTTGTTCTCATGTCAATTTTCTGGGAAGGCTGGGATTTAAAGCTTATTTTACTTTCCCTCCTATCGGTACTCTAATCAAATTTTTGGTTTTCATCTTCTATTGTCAGGCTGTTTGCGGTTGTGGACGACATTTTCTGCCTGTTCCAAGGCCACATTGATAATGTCGCTCTTCTTAAGCAACAATATGGACTGAACAAGACCGCAAATGAAGTGGTCATTGTTATTGAAGCTTACAGAACTCTGAGAGATCGAGGCCCTTATCCTGCTGATCAGGTTGTGAGAGATATCCAAGGGAAGTTTGCATTTGTTCTCTATGACAGTGCTTCAAAAGTCACTTTTGTAGCTGCTGTAAGTAAACCGTTCTGCCTACAATGTGTCCCTCCTTATTTGCTTTCAAGTCTTGTGATCTCTCTTGTTCTTTCTTTCTACCGATCATTAGATTTTGTAGTTGAGCCACTTCTTGTCTTCTGTAGGATGCTGATGGGAATGTTCCATTCTTCTGGGGAACTGATTCTGAAGGCCATCTTGTTCTTGCTGATGATGTCGAAATTGTGAAGAAGGGATGTGGGAATTCTTTTGCACCATTTCCTAAAGGTATAACTATAACTAAATGCATGATAGGAAAAATTGTTTAGCATTTTCTGGGAGTTCTTTCTGCATTGTACAATGTTCCTTCTATCTCAATAATGGAAAATATAATGCTACAAATGTATATGAGCTATGGAATATGTCTCAAATAAGAAAGGTGGGGATGTGGGTGCACTCAATTCTCTGCGGTATTATGGAATCAAAAGTGCTGTGTAAATAATTGCTTCACATGTAAATATGTTGCTGATTTCTCATCTCACACACTGGGATGATCTAGCTCTTGCGTTCTGCTTCTGTTTCGTTTTTCCACATGGCATAGATTTTCTTTCTGGCTCTTATAGTCTTAGCTTGAACTTTTAATTCGATTCTTTCTGGTTCTCAGGATGTTTCTTCACATCTTCTGGAGGCTTGAGGAGTTATGAGCATCCCCACAATGAGTTGAAGGCGGTGCCAAGGGTGGATAGTTCAGGTCAGGTGTGCGGTGCAATTTTCAAGGTTGATGCTGAGGTAAAAAAGGAAGCTAGTGGCATGCCAAGAGTTGGGAGTGCTGCCAACTGGTCAACAAATTACTGAGTTCATAACCATTTCCTTGACGAGGCTTTCCCTATTAAGTAGGCCTTGAATTAGTTCTGGTCCCATCTTTTCTCTGTTGCTTTCCATCTTGATAACTATGTTGCCTTAATGGCTTACCAAATTTTATATTGGTATTAGAAGTAAGACCTGATGACATATTGCTTACTGTCGAACTAAGCCATAAGGCCCATAACCTTCTGGCATAGAACTTCAAATAAGACTACAGTGCATGCTTATAGACTTGATGATATGAGTAGAGCTTTTTGAATGTGTTTGCCTTTCCCTTGCTGGTCCCTTGGGTCTTGTTTGCCTCCTACTAATTCACAGTTGATTCGGGGAAAAGAAAAGAAAATGGGATTAATGACCCCGTGACTCTTTGTGATATATAATATTGAAGTTATTCAATTTCTAACATATATTGCTATTGCATATGATGTTTAGGCATAACAAAGTTAGGAAATAGTTGGAGCACAGACCAAGGCTGCTAAGCCCTCCTATGCAACTCTATGACTCTACTCTGCATTTCATTACAACTTAACACCAAGCTACAAATTATATAGGAGGAAATTGAAATATATCAGTATTTTGTTGCCTCTGGAGTCCGAGAAAGACTTCAGTCCTTTGCATCTGCAATGCCTCCTGCAGTTATCTGAAAAACGTGCTTTCTGTTAAGAATAAACACATAACGGAAGAAATCTGGCCCAGTCTGGTCATGATCACATTGTCTTAGATATTTAAATTCAATTAGATGATGCAGACAATAAAAAAAAAATCACAAAGCATGAAAATTAAGCAAGTGGGAAAGGATATTGCTTCAGCCTCAGGCAGGTTTGGGGCATCAAAAACCTTGCAGACACGCTGTTCACCCTTGCCTTTCCTGAACATGAGCCTTACTGTTGCTGCATGGGCAAGCACATGTCCTCCCGCTGGTTTCTTTGGATCCGATATGAACACTCCGCCACCAGGGTCAGCTATGACTGCACAATAATATGATTCACTGATAAGCCTCTGAAACGACATGCATCGTTTAGAAATGATTGAACACAAGAAGGGTCTTCCAAATTGGTCATTGATTACCTTGATTGGTCATGTACACAGCGACGTTGAATTCCTCAGCTATCTTTATCATTCGGGAAAGCATCTGTGCTAGTTTTTGCTGCATAAAACAATTTGCTCAGGTCATGAAAGAAAAATGATACAGAAAGAGGAAGAATAAGAACATAAAGAGAAATGGTGCAGGGAATCTGTGGAGCTGACCTGACGCTCTGCAAGTTCTCCTCTTCCTGTGAAATCCACTCGAAAGAGAGCAATCACCGAATCCACAATCTGAAAAACATCAAGACATAAAAATCAATCTTCCAGGCCTCTTGATATTTTTGTGTGCCATAAAGAGAGTTCTGGTTTTTAAATTCTTACCAGAAGTCTGAATGGCTCTTCAGACATTTTTGCAGCTAGACCAAGAAGCAGGTTGTACTGATGCTCATATGTGTATGCACGAGCATAAATGATCTTTTGCAGTCACACAGAAAATGACATGGTTAGCTCCCTTTAATTGCATCACTAGTTTAACAAATGATATATGGATAAAACGAAGCTTACATTGTCAAGTACAGCACCAGGGTCCAAGCCAAATCTTTCAGCTATTGGCACAATTCGATCGGGTCGGCTGCAAGTGCATATAGTTAAGAAGAAAACATACTTGAGTTGAAGTAGGTGGGCTTTGTTGAAGATGCAATTTTTTGTCATCCTTTCATTGAAAATGAGCTATATGAATTATTAAATGGGATGGACAAACAAAAAGGATACAAAGTTCCTTCAGTATCTATGTAAGCAACCTTCCCATTCCCTCCCTTCATGTTGGTAGGAAGCTGCAAAGTAACAGGTAAGCTCAATCATATTCGATCAAGATGTAAATCGTTGGCTACTAGTTTATCAGTTTATGTATGAAAGATCAGATACTGGATGCAGAAAATTGAAAAGTAGTTTTCGCATGCAGCAGTCAGAAAACCACAATTATCAATAAATTACACAGCACATCAAGTATTCGGTTTCCAAAGTCTGTTCTAAGAATAACCATATTAACCACCATTATCAGTGGCCCATGTATAAATTAAACTATTTGAAAAAAAAAATGTATAAATTAAACTCCATCTTAATACTAATGCAAGTTAAACTGACAATCAAATGCCAGACTTCTTTCAGTTGGTGAAAGACCAGAACAGAGTTTTACACAATGGCTAGTATGCTATTATTACGTAACTTAAGGAGAGATTAGGAATTAACCTGTGTAGAAACACAGAGAGTATGTGCAAGCTGAGTTTTCCCTGACCTGAAATCAGTGTTTATATGGTCAGTAAAGGGGAACAAATCAAAGTATTAGAATAGCAAATGAAAGCTTCTTATTCCCAATACAAGCAATGGGGGACAATAATGCATCAAAGAAAACTGTGCTATGTGCTCACCGGAATTCCCCAAAAGCTTCCGTGATTGCCAGAGTTTCAATCCCACCTTCAATTTATAATTAACACACAAATTGATTGATAACAAACTAGTCAACATAATAAAGCATACTCTAGATTGAACAGTTCAGAGCGCATGATTACCGCCTAGTAGTTCATCAAGGGCTTGGCTTCCAGTAGTAATGCGAATCACTGATTTTCTCTATTAAAAATACAAAACAGAACAAAATCCAACTTCTCAGGTTCACATTAGAACATATAACTCTACTTTTTCTATACTCCAGTACTACGCGCGGTAAATAAAATCTGTGTGTGTGCCGGAAATAGCCAAACAGTGTGTGAGAGTGAGAGAGAGAAATTTGATCAGACGGATCAGATCTTCTGGATTTACAAGGAACCAAATCAAAAACCAAAAGAGTTTGAACTCACTCTGGTCAGAGCATCACTTCCAGTAATGTATCCAAAATTCTGAAGAAACAAATATAAAAGAACACATTAAAATAAAACGAGCAGAAAGCTAAAATTCATAAATATTCAAAAAATCTCAGATCAATGTTTCAGATTATGGAAAATCTGAGCGCTAACCACTATCTTTTCAGCAGCTTCGCATATCTTATCGACTTTAGCCTCAGATAAACCTTTGATCCCCGTCAAGTTCTGTCAAATAGAAATCACAGTAAGGAAATCAAACTTGAACATGCAGAGTGTATGAAATTTGAACTGAAATTCGTTGTACCTTCTTCGTGTGCATCATCAAGCCGTTGCAGGTGTAGATCCCTGCGTCCTGAAGCTTCTTAACGTCTCCGGCATTGATTCCCTGAGCGATGACTGCAAAAAACTCACGCGTTTCGATTAGAAATTCGATTTCCTCGATTTTGAAGCAAAATATAATTCGCTCAAAATTTACGTCTACTGTGAAAGTCGGAGAGCAAACAAGTTCAATTTGATCGAGAAATTAAACTTAGTTACTTAAACTAATTGAAACTCATAGAATTTCTGAAGATTGCGAGAAAAACAAAGCAAATCCATCGGAAATTAGAAAAAAAAAAAAAAAAAAAAAAAAAAAAAAGTGAAATCCATATCAGCTCTGTAACAATTGGAAACTCGAAAACAGATAGAGATCGAACTTGAAACTGTGAATACTTGTATAAATCGAGAAAATTAGTAACAATTGGAATTTCGATGAAATTTAAACGAAAACAATGTGCGAAATGATAGAAATCGAGAATTGAAGTATGTGAACAGAAAGTGAATAGAAACAAAGGTCGTGAAGCTTACGCTTGTCGATCGCTTCAAAGAGGTCTTCCTCATCGTCGATGTCTTCGCGTTCGACGAGCTGTAGCTGGCTCTGATCTTCGGCTCTGAGCACCATCGCCGATAAGGTTTCAATGTTAGAGAATGTTATACGATTCGAATTGAAATTTGAAACGAAGAGAAAGAGTTGGCAGATCTGTGAGACTGTGACTTACTTGAGAGCAGCGATCATCTTCTCTGTGGTTGAAGAAACCTCTCAGTGTGTGTTTGTTTTGAGAGAGAGAGAGATTTGGTAATTTGAATTGTGGAGGAATGCGAGAGGCTAAATTTAAAGGGCGGGAATGGAGAACGACGAGAAGTTCGTTAAGGGCGGTGGGTGAGGTCCGTGCTCGCCTTTTTGCATGCATCCTCTGGTAGTTATAGTTCGTCTCCTGCTGCTAAAACCTGTGCGATTGGTACACGTGTAACCGCACTGATCTTGCCATGTCATTGTAAATGTATGCAATTCCTCTGCTAGTGGCTTGTCTCACTTGGGCCACTCTTTTGATCTGGGTTAGTGGTTAGTTGAGGCCCAGGTCACTTGGGCTCCTCCTGATTGTAATTATATGTAGTCTGGATGATGATAGATTGGGCTTGCTGAGGCCAAGGATGGTTAGTGGTAAATCTATCATAACTTAGGCCCCCTCTAAAAAAAAAAAGTATGTAATTGATAGTTTCATTTTGTATAAGAAGTGAGACTCATAAATATGTGGATCCTCAATTCCTCATCTCTATTTGTAAATGAAACTAGTATTTCAAAATCAGGTGTGTGGGTTTCCTCGACTTCCAAATTAATAGAGTGGAGTAGGGGTGTGTTAAAGTTGGAGATAGATTGGGTTGTGGACTACCAAAAAATTTGGTGGTGACCTTTGATCAACTTAAATTATAATATATGTGTTTAAGCCTTTAAGGGCATTATTTAGGGTTTATGATTTATAAATTAATGATTAATTGTACACATATTATAATTTAAATAAATTGATCACAGCACCACAAGATGTTATAGTCACATGAATAAATTTCTCGTGAGCTATACACATTTTAGAAAAACTTACATACCAACAAAAAAATTTGGGTTAGCCTACAACTCATACAACCCGTACAACCTACATATCCATTCCGTCAATCAATTTGAATGGAGTTACTAATTTGTTCTTAATTGAAATTTTGTCAATTAGAAAAATGCGATTCAAAAATTATAATCATAAGAATTTGATTACTATTTTTTTTATAATAGAAAGAAAATTATAACACAAAACCTCTACAATAACTAATTCTAAAGCAATCAAAGTTAAAAGCTGGCAAAATAAAGTAGCGAGAGAGAATAGTCTTATGGAAAGAATGATCCAAAGAAGCTAAACCATCAACTACAAAATTTGCCTCCGAAACACATGCTAAAACTTGATATCCTTAAATGATCTAGAAATATGTTGAAGGTCTCGGATAATGACTTTAACATGTCAAGAAACAAAGCTATCTTCCCAATATGTGGTTAATGAGAGGTAATTAATTACTATATTAGCCTTGGTTATTAATATTTTTGTTCTATTATATAGGAGATGAATGGTGAATTCGAAGTTGTGAAATAAGGAGAAAATTCTATTATATGAATAGTTAGCCTTTTTATTTGATTAATCAAGTGTCCTACATGAGAATTGAATTAAGGCCGACTTAAAGTTTGGTAAATTTATTATTACACTTATTAATATATAAGAAAAACATAAAGGAGATTCAGAGTCTATTCTATTTTATAAGTCTTTCTTAGATTAAGACCGGTAGTGATTTATGATTTTTAAGTTTTTTTTTTTTTGACAACTTTATATTAGGTTTTAACTTTACCCAAAATTTCGGAGTTAAAATCTAATATTCTGCCTCTATAAAGTTCACTCTACATTTTAAAAGAGGAAATATTCTTCAAATTAAGAAAAGACTTTATTATGAATTAAAATAATTTTTTTATAAATTAAAAATACTTTATTATAAATTAAACTTTTTTTTTATAAATTAAAAATACTTTATTATAAATTAAACTTTTTTTTTATAAATTAAATAACTTTATTATGAATTAAAAAAATTTCTTTTATAAATTTTAAAACAGTCTAATTTCTATCTAAAAGACTAAAACCTGTTTTTTTAAGTAATGAACCATAATTATCTTTTAAAAATGAACGTATTCACAAATCACAACATTGATTTTTGGTTTTTTTGGTCAAATCACCATGGTTGATTGACATAAGGAAACTACATGTACATGTACTTGCTTCGGGGAAACTACAGTAAGGACTACATTCTAGGGTTTCTCTCTCCCTCTCTCTCTCTTCTTATTCGCCAACAAGGAGCGGTCGGTCTACTTCCTCGCTCCTCTTTTCGATTTTCTCTCGTTTTCCCTCTCATACTCTTTCTGCCATTCTTTCGCCCAATGCCATTTATCCTATATTTTCTCACCTCCCAAACAAATCTCTCAGCCAAGCCAATCATATTCCTGTTTTTTTTTTTTTTTTTCCCAAATTGCGGCCTTAAGTTTCAATGCAAGTCCCCAATTCGGACGAAACTGCCGCCGAAAACCCTAAACAACTGGAAGAAGAATCAGAAGTCTCCAATTCTACTGTGGAAGACATTGACACTGCCACTGCCGACGACGATGAGCCGGTTCTCGACATTTCCGGCAAAAGCTTGGACTTTCCGATTTCGGAGAATTCTGAAGACGACGTGGGGGCTTTGTATTTGTACAAAAACGTGTTTAATTTATTGCCCAAGTCTATTGGCGGTCTCAAGCGGCTGAGGACGCTGAAGTTCTTTGGGAATGAGATTAATATGTTCTCGTCTTCGTCGCCAGCTGCGTCGGAGGACTATGGGAACTTGGTGGGGTTGGAATGCTTGCAGGTGAAGTTACCGGCAGGGTTTGGTGGGTTGCCATTGAATAAATTGAAAGGCTTGAAGGAGCTTGAGCTTTCCAAAGTGCCATCTCGGTCTTCGCTGCTGATATTGAGCGAGATTGCTGGGCTCAAGTGCCTGACCAAGCTCTCCGTTTGCCACTTCTCTATAAGGTAAGCTTATTTTCTGCTCAACGGTTGCAGTGGTTGCTGAGTAAATGTGGCAGAAAAACAAGTGAACAGTTGTTTTGGATTGTATTTTTAGTGAGATTGTACACATGCTATCAAAGTTTGTGCTTTGGAACTGTTTTGACAAGTATAAAGCTTAAATCTTTATTGTTATGTGATGAGCTCACATAAACTTAAACTCCTTAATGGTTTTAGCATTGTGCGTATTGGCGGGGTTCTAAATGAGTGAAGCTTAAGCTGCTAGGACCACTTGTAACTTTGTAGTGTTTTTTTTTTTTAAATCTATGTGCCCATCTTTGCAGCTAATTATATAGGTAGGCCTGATGAAGAAGCAGGATGGCTTCATAAGTGCTTGTGTGTTTATGTCTAGATGTTGATGTTGCTTGATTTTTTGTAAGGAGATAGTCTTGATTTGGTTAATCAACTTTGTATGTCATTGATGCGCAACAGTCTGAAATTTTGTGGCGGTCTTAATATCTGCACAGTGGTGGTTATACAATTCATCTACAATACACAACTGCTAATAAACCCCCAAAAGTTAAAAAAAGAAGAGAAATTAGAAGTAATTGGATCAGACATTGAGAACTTAATATTGGGGAATTAAGATGCTCATGCACATCCTATGCTGTAGTATAGTCTCTGCAATGTTTAATATATTGGGAACGTGAGATCTCTAAGAACATTTTTTGCTTTTTTGATTTATTTTATTGATCTTGGGGAAAAGAAACATGAAACGTGTCAAAGGTAATTGGGGATTATTTGAGGAAATTGAATCGAAGTAAATTTGTATTATAAAATGCACATTAGAGTTTTGTTGGTGGTCTTGATTTTAGGGATCTGATAATGATAGTATTCATTATTTGTATGTGGTTAGCACTTGAGTGGAATTATTGTTATTATCTGATAAAACCGTAAATTTGGGTTAGGAATGCTTGTATATTTAGGCAATTAGGCCTCTATTTCATGATGATCATTGGTTTTTTCAGTTCCAAAATGTTGAAAAATAGTTGCCTATTTTAACTTGATGCATTTCATGGTGTTTTTCCTGCAGATACCTTCCTCCAGAATTTGGCTGCTTAAACAATTTGGAATATCTTGATTTGTCATTCAATAAGATGAAGAGTTTGCCAGCTGAAATTAGTAATTTAAATGCCTTGATCTCATTGAAAGTTGCTAATAATAAATTAGTAGAACTACCTTCAGCTTTGTCCTCTTTGCAAAGGTTGGAGAACTTGGACCTGTCAAATAACAGGTTGATGTCATTGGGGTCTCTTGAACTTGGCTTGATGCATAACCTCCAGAATTTGAACCTTCAGGTACTTACCTACAACCAAAAACTCAGGGTATTATAGTTAAGTATTCCTTTTCAGGTTTTACATTCTTATTTAATTTACATTAATGACATTCTATAGTTTAATTCCTTGGATTGAGGTATTCTTTTATTGCATAGATTATTCTTCTTAAATTGTAGAAAAAAAAAAATCACATTCTCTTGCTGCTCTCTTCAAGGTGCCCTCGTTCTTAATTTTTCTTTGTGCCCTGCCACCTAAACCCTTTATAAATGAGTACAGGAACAATCTCTGGTCAACTCATAGGTTATCATGTTTCTTGTGACCATGCTGCGCATACATTTT
The DNA here is from genome assembly GCA_003254865.1 of Dryas drummondii. Lineage (NCBI taxonomy): Eukaryota > Viridiplantae > Streptophyta > Magnoliopsida > Rosales > Rosaceae > Dryas > Dryas drummondii. The sequence continues at coordinate 823,596 of QANW01004233.1, forward strand.
TAATTCATGTTGATTCTATTTTTCTCTCTCTGACACACACACAAACACACGTTCTTAGCTTGGTTTATTTTCATCTCAGCTATTGTATGTTTTCTGACACGCATTCAGTGTCATTGATTATTATTAGATTATTAATATTTATTGATGAGCTCTTGTGGTTTCCTTGTGGAAGAGAGTGGTGATGACATCCAGCTGTTCATTCATTAAGTTTTCAGTTTACTTTTTTATTGTTGTTATGTGGTATGTATATTCTACGTTTCTTTTAGAATCATCATTATTTAGTTGATCTTTTAAATTGAAATCTGATCTGAAAACCTAGCATGGTTTGTTTCATGATTCTTCTGATTCTTCTTAATGGTTCAGTACAACAAGCTTCTCAATTACTGTCAAATACCTTCATGGATATGCTGCAACTTGGAAGGAAATAGGAAAGACACGTCCAATGAGGATTCAAGCTGTTCCTCAATGGATATGTATGATACTGCCATTCAGGAGAATGATGAAATTCTTTCTCACATAGGTAAGGGTGTAGAATCATATTGTTACTCTTTTGGGCCAATTACAAATAAATCAATAAACTTTTCAAAATTACATATTAATCGATGCACTTTTTCATAATTACGTTTTAGCCACTATTGACCAAAATGAAAAAGGAAAAATTACAATAGATCAATATACATATATTACTATGCAAATTTAGATTTGTATTAGGTTTGTGTTTGACGGCTACGCATCAAAATGGCTTAGGGTTTAGCTCCCGGATTGCCCAAAACCCGAGACCTAATCCCTAAGCCATAATCTCTATGACCCTAATTTTAAACTCTAAACTCCATTTATATACCCAAAACCCCATTTCTAAACCCTAAACCTTATTTATATACCCTAAACTAAATCAAGGGCAACATCGTAATTTTACTCCCATCAGTAATAAAAAATTGGAATGGGAAAATTAGTATTTTCCAACGCATCAAGACATGATGACATTAGCAAGTGGATTGGCATAGTGACTAAAGTGAGATAAAATTTCAAAACCCATCGACCTTTGGGAAAAGAAAATCTACATTGACCATTATGTAATATTGAAATGTTTTATTGATTTAAATGTAATTTGCTATACTCTTTTTAGTCTTTGGTTCTAGTTAATCAGCTCTCTCTCTCTCTCTCTTTTGTGGTGATTCTTCTCATAATTGGGAACTAATTTTATATTGTTATTGTTGTGACAGGCTTTCATCATAGCTCATCAAGTTTAATTAATGGACCTTCATCGAACAGTAGGTGTTCTACAATTCGGAGGCCAGGTAAGCAGTGGAAGCGAATGTATAATTTGCAGCAGATAGCTCGTCAAGAATGCTTAAACAACAGCAGGAAGTGGAAAGGTCAAGATTGTTATAAGCTGTTATGCATGAAGGAAGATGGAGAATGCAAACCTAGCAACATAGATTTTCTTTCTAAATCTTGTCCTGAAGTTGCATCAGACATTATTGATGATAAAGATTTACTTTCTGGAGAACGTGAAGTTGAAAATGTCCTTGAAAATGTTGCATATTGTGACATGGGTTCAAAGAAGGAGTCTTATGTAGAAAATTGTTCATCTGTCGGTCTTGACTCTGCTGCAGTAGATAAAGGTGGTGAACAAGATTGTTGTGAGTGTGATGCATTGTTAGCCACGAATCAAGAGGTTGTTGGTGAGCAAGATGAAGTCTCATCTTCAGAAATATCAAAAAGTACTTCCAATCCCAAGAGGCACTATGATGAAATTCTATCTCCTCACGGAGGTAAGCCTGTGGGATTTCATTGTTACTCTTTTTATTCTTTAGTTGTAGGTGATCAGTTCTCTCTCTCTCTCTCTGATCATGATTTGTCTCATACATTTGGAACCATTTTTTATTTTGTTATTATTGTGACAGGCTTTCATCATAGCTCATCAGGTGTATTGTGCATGCAACGGTATAATTTGCAGCAGAGAGCTCGTCTAGAACGCTTAAACAACAGCAGGAAGTGGAAAGGTCGGGATTGTTCCGAGCTGCTCATGAAGGAAGATGGAGAATGCAAACCCTGCAACATAGATGTTCTTTCTTCTGAACCTGGTCCTGACGATGAAGGCTTATCTCCAGAAATACCAAAAAGGTCTTCCAAGCGCAAGAGGGATAACTCTGATGTGGATGTTGATAAGTCTGATGTAGATGTGGCTGTTGATAAGTCTGATGTAGATGTGGCTGTTGATAACTCTGATGTAGATGTGGATGTTGATAACTCTAATGTGGATGTTGATGAATCGAAACCGTGCAAGTGTCCAAAATCTGATGATAGTTCATACCTATCTCACAAGTATAGTAATATTTCATTCTGCAATAATGAAGACCGTCTTCCAGATGGCTTTTATGATGCAGGACGTAACAGGCCCTTCATGCCACTGGAGAGTTATGAACAAAATTTCCATCTTGACTCGCGCGAAGTTATTCTTGTGGACAGGTTATTTTCTGCATGTATTTTATGTCGACTCAGATATTTGCAGCCCCCCTTTTGGGTTACTGATGCTAGTTTAGTATAATGGTTGTCAACTCTAAATGACTGTGTTGTTTATTTTACCTTCAGGGGAAGGGATGAAGAGTTGGATGCAATTTCATGCTCTGCCCAAGCATTGGTGTCTCATTTGAAGCAGTTAAATGGTTTAAGTAGAGATGGAGATTGGAACGATGAGCTACAGATTGCATCATTGCTTGCTCTTGTTGTATCAGATCATTTTGGAGGGACTGATAGGAGTGCACTTGTTGTAAGGGCACGAAAAGCTGTTTCTGGTTCAAACTACAGGAAGCCTTTTATATGCACCTGCTCAACTGGAAACAGTGACTGTATTAGTTTGTCTACCAAACCAGTTGTGGAGACCGTTGAAGATACTATTCTTTCTGATCTCTGTGAGAAATCTCTCCGTTCTATTAAAGCAAGACGAAATTCCATCATAGTTCCTATAGGGACCTTGCAGTTTGGTGTCTGTAGACATAGAGCACTGCTATTTAAGGTAATTCTTGTACCAAATTATTCCCCATAGAGCACTGTATTTGTAATGATGTCTTTTATTTGCCTTGATCTTTATTTTGATTTTGTAATCTCATAAAACTTAATTGCTATAGTATCTATGTGATCGGGTAGAGCCGAGAGTACATTGTGAGCTTCTCAGAGGTTACCTGGATTTCATGCCACATGCCTGGAATATTGTATCAATCAAGAGAGGTGACTCACCGATTCGAATGGTAGTCGATGCATGTCGTCCGCATGATATAAGAGAGGAGACAGATCCTGAATATTATTGCAGGTCAGTTTCTTATGTATATATGAATGCTCTTGGTAATCTCTTGACTTCTGGAGATGCTGTGCATCTTGTGAAATGTTTGTGGAGCTTATTCATGTTATGTGTCACTATATTAAATTGCAATACCGGATTTGATCTTGGTTTGGGTTAGGATGATGCTCTTGGTAAACCCTGAAGAGTGCTGATCTTTGTGCATGATGTTCTTTCTCCAAACTTTTATATTGTACTTACCTTTTTTCTGCTGTTTCTTGATTTGTGTAAAATCACTACTGGCTGATTATCAACTTGTCCACATTCAGAATCTGGTCTTCTTTGAGCACAGATCATTGTTTTACTATGTTGCATGCCGATCAATTCTGCTTCAGTTCAAAATATGTAGAAATGTCAACCATAGTGTTTTGGAGTTCTGCGGTATTCTTTATTTCATTCATGACTGTATCTTGTGCTATGTATGCCCTGTCTAGAACCTCCTCCCTTTTTCATTTTCTAGTTTATATTTTGTTTCTTATTGTGGCTTTTGAACTGATGTATACACTTCAGTCCCAAAAAAATAAAAAGACTGTTGTACACAGTTTGCCTACATGGGTGTCAAAATCCTTGGTGCTTTTTTTCAAGTGCAACTTTTCATTTCGTGCCAAAAAGATGGCATTTCATGTTCCTGTCATAAAAAATTATTTATTGCTGAATTTGTGTGTGCATTTATCTATTTTTTCTGATGGTAGGTATATTCCTCTCAGTCGGATCAAAGATTCTCTTTCAACTGGAAGTAGCCCTGCTCCTACTGGTTCCTTTCCTTCTTTGTCCTCATGTGATGAAATTCTTAAAAAATCTTCTTGCTCTATCATTGTGTGCAAATATGGATCAGTTGAGGCAGCAGCAAAGGTATGTTTCATGAAGTCTAATCAGGCTTATGTTGAGACAAGCGGGAAATTTTTTGAGCTATTTTCTTGCCTCATGTTGTTGGTAATGCTGGCAATTGTTTAATGGATTGTGTAATAGTTCCGAGCACACACCATTATGTAACTTAATATGGCACAAACCACTATTTTGGGCCCACCCTATAATGTAGTTTCTTGATGCGAACGGTCTATTATTTGAGTCCCCTTTGAAGATCATCCATGCTAAAAAATAGCTCAAGTGGAAATCGATTAACCATTTGATTATCATCATGAGAAATTCAGTTTTTATTGAAAGCACTGTGATCATTATTTATTTGATATACTTGGATAACTAGTTGATTTCCTATTTAACTGATTTTTATATTGATGATCTTTGAATGGGGACCTAAAAATAGATTGTTCAGATCATGAAACCACAGTGTGGGTTGGGCCCAAAAGAGTGGTTTGTGCACTATTAAGTTACATGGTGGTGTGTGTTTGATAATTTCTATTTACATTAATTATCTCTTCTAAGATTTTAACTTTTTTTTTTTTTTGTGTGTTTTAGTAGTTTCTGATTAAGTTTTTTTGTTTAATCATGTCTGAAATGTTGGTCATGATTTTTATCATATTCCTTTATTCATCTGATTTTTGAATATTAACCAATTGTTGTGCTGGTGGATGCTGCAGAGACGTACTAACAAAGTATATGGGACTTCAATGGATGATATTAGGACCTTTGAGTACAATAGCTTAGGGGAAGTAAGAATTTTAGGTGCTTTGAAACACCCCTGCATAGTAGAAATGTATGGACATCAGATATCATCCGAGTGGGTTCCTTCTGCGGGTGGCAGTCCGGAGCATCGTATATTGCAATCAGCAATTTGGATGGAGTACATAAAGGGGGGTTCCTTAAAGGTGAATTTACTGTAGCTTCTTAAAGCTTTTTTATGCTTGGTGTTCATTTCGCTTTTCTTTAAAGATTTTCATCTTCATCATGTGACAGAGTTATATAGGAAAGCTTTCAAAAGCTGGTGAGAAGCATGTCCCGGTGGAGTTAGCTTTGTGCATTGCTAAAGATGTTGCATGTGCACTGGTGGAGATGCACTCAAAGCACATTATTCATCGTGACATAAAAAGTGAAAACATTTTGATTGATTTGGATAGGAAGAGAGCTGATGGAACACCAGTTGTGAAGCTCTGTGATTTTGATAAAGCTGTGCCTCTTCGGTCCTACTTGCATACATGCTGTATCGCTCATATAGGAATACCTCCTGCTAATGTTTGTGTCGGAACACCTCGCTGGATGGCTCCAGAGGTTCTCCGGGCAATGCATGAGCGAAATTTTTATGGACTGGTAAGTTTTTCCTCCAATCAGTTTGTTGTCTCAATTAGTGATTTATCATCTCTGCTCTATATCTTCTTCCTTCAATTTGGTGATGCACAATTTGTGTACAGAATGTTGTCATCTGCATACATACGTTCATTCCCTATGATCTTTAAGTTGTAAGTAAGTTTGCAATTTTCTGAAATTGGTTAAGATGTGCTCTGGGTATTACAAGCCAGATGTTTTGTCCCTGAGGGTTCCAACTTCAATATTATAGCTCTCTTCGTTTTTCCTAAGTTGCTGCTGCTTTTTTCTTTTCTTTTTTTTTCCCACTTTTAAGTTTCTTTCTTTTCTGGTTGCAGGAAGTTGACATCTGGTCATTTGGATGCCTGCTTTTGGAACTCTTGACTTTGCAAATTCCTTATTTGGGAATATCTGAATTGGAGATTCATGACAATCTTAAGGTATAGCTCTCTCTCTCTCTCTCTCATGAAGAATTTTGTATGGGTGGTTGTCGAATGTGAAATTTGTCTAGATATTATAGTGATTCTGAGAGGTCCATACTTTTAAGTGATTTGAATATGTATATATTGTGCACCTGGAAGACGTCACTAATTGTCAAAATTTATGTGGGAATCATCCAATTAGTGAAGGGAGAAGAGTGAATTTGTTACTTTTATATGATATTGCTGCCTTATTCCATTTCTCCCTTAGTTGGCTTGGCATTGGGATCCTTGGGTTTCTCCAGCAGACCCTTGTTTGGGGGTTTTAGAGTACTTTTTCCCTGAATGACAGTGGATAGGTTGTGTAAAAGCTAATTGTCTTAGGTTTGAATATGTTACCTCTGGAGTAATCTGCTTATTGCTTATACAGATGGGAAAACGGCCAAAGCTGACAGATGAATTGGAGGTGTTTCGTTCAAAAAACGAGCCTGCAATGGCTCAATCTGGTGCCAAGCTTGAGGGAATGGAGGCCGACTTGGACACACTGAGATTTCTTGTCGATATGTTCTGCCAATGCACTGAGGAGAATCCACAGGATCGTCCAACAGCTGACAACCTCTATGAATTGTTAGTGGAATACAGCAGCAATCTTACAAATTCCTAAGTTAGAAATAATAGGTTGAATTTAATAATTTATTCGGAGCCCCAAATTTGTAGCCTCATTGATGTATTTTTATATTCAATTTATTTCTTTTGGGCCTAAATGTTTGGGTTTGCCCAGGAATATCATTGTAGTTGCTTTGATAGGTTAGGCAGCTATGTTGTATTGTCTTCTGTATGAGTAATATGTCCAGGCAATTAGGTATAGAAATATTCTCTGTAATCCGTATGATATTTGTAATTTTTGTTGGTAGTTGTCCCTGGGATTAGGATATGTAACGCTAAATCCCTGCTTTATTTTCAGACTGTAAGTGCACCATTTAAATAATAAAAACTCCCCAAACTTTTTAATTTTGCAGATTTGGAGTTTTGCTTTGACATGATTTTGGATACATGGATATTCACCTTATCTATAGCCATTCAAATTTCAAATTGGTTGTGTATTTAGGGGTCAACTATGGATATATGGGTATTGGATTCGTGTTTCCAATTGGATTTTTATTCTTTGTTTTTCCCATTTATAATAAGAAGGCGCTTCACACCTGCTCCCATGCATGTCAATTGGTTTTCATTATTTGGTTTTCTTTATGAATATTGTTGGGTTTCCAAAATTTATAGGGCAACTTTATAAAATAATCTAATTTAATAGCTTGCAGAGAGTCCTTTTCATATCTCTTTTGCTATTTTCGGATCAAAATACCCAATGTATAATATTTGTCGACCGGTTTGTTGATCTAGTTTAGCCCTTAAAATTATTCCCCATCTTTGAGCAATCCAGGCCACCCACCACGGTGACACATACGAGGGACTCACGGCTTACGAACCCCCGAAGAAGAGAACCCTAAATCTTGGTTTTCGGTCACATTGGATTTTTGGAACCCTCTGGGCCATGATTCGATTTCATATTCCCGCTTTTCCCACTTTTTGCATCAATGTTTGAACTATTGAACTGTTACAACAATGGGGTTTTGGGTGAGTTGCAGATGTGAGGAATCCTAAACCCCATTGGTAATTTGGTATTGAGATTGGGAGTCTGATTCCATCGTGCTACAACAAACTTGGATGGGTTGGTGACAACCATATATATGTTATGTTATGTGCTGTAGCAAAGTATATTATGCGTTGCAGCTCATTTTAGAAGTCGTGCATGTGTATTTTGCTGAATTGAGGTTTAAGCATGGTTAAACTCGTATCCTAGTGACGTATGAATTGAACAACAGATGCCCGCCATATTGTGCAAAGATCACGTGTCGATCAAAACTCGATAATTGCATAAAGAAGATAAAGCAGAAGCTAAATCCTGGGCATCTGGAAAGATTCAAACACAGTTGTTTTGGACACTTTCTAGACTTGGAGCGTAAATTTAAATTTAATGTGTTCTAGTTTGGTGAGAAGGAGTTTGCTCTCCGCTTTTTCAAAACACCCGCAATCAATTTCAATTCACATGGGTTGGTAATGGACAACAAGATAAGGCTTAAGGGACATTATTTTAATGGTAGACCATAGGTTAGCCACAAGGACAGAGATTATGTTTAAGTCATGTCATAATGTCCAAGACCCGATTGTCTGGCGCAGCTGTACTTTAGCCGTATTGTTGTCACTTTCAAAATAATCACTTTTAGTTGTGCTTGCTGTCACAGTTAAATGTTTGATCAATTTTGTTCTCAAAAGTGTCGTGACTTGTGAGTATAAAAATGTGTAGTAGTGTTTGGTAAACATATGAATTTATATTATTTTCTATTTTTTTTATCTAAACCTAACAACTTCACTTATAAGAAGATAACATTCGTTTGTGTGTGCTATAAGTTTTTTTTGATAGAATTAATTTTTAGAAATGGTATAATAAATATGATAACAAGGTGATGGTTTTCTATAAATTAATATTTTAGGAATGCTATAATAAATAGGATACATGTCTCAAAGATTTTCATTGTACATTTTGATGATGTGATTATCATATAAGTAAAAGTAAACATAATTATATTAAACAAAAATTTCATTACATCGTCTTAAAATAATTATATAGTAGATCAAAACAGGAAAATGTATAAATATATAACAGAGCTTTAAAAAAGTGTTGCAACTACATATATGTCTTTTAATAAAAAAGAACAGAAAAAGAAAATCCTTCAAAAGTTTCAGATAATATGCATGCATGGTCTATTTCAGTTTCTCCATATCAAGCATTCTTGCTATTCCTGTTGATCTTGAAGGTGGTGTAATGCATAAAATATGTACTGCATTGAGACAAAAAGAATCTCCGGCCAGTTTTTGCTGCATATTTGAACCAACAAATTGTGAGAAAACAAGAGCAATCTATGTGCATTAAGATCGAGCTCAAAAGCTTCGAGCAAGTTTGTGGAAGTAATTGAGCAAAACCTTCAATCAGCTTCCAAAAAAACAAGAGCTTCCAGCACCCAAAAGTACTCCTCTAAATATATAGAGGATAACATTTGTTGCAATTAAAATCATCATACAAATCACCCACATATAAAATACCTAATTGCACATGCACTATCTGTCCTACACTGTGGCCTAATTCCATCTTCTATACTCTGCTATTCGATCTCTAAAAACATCAAGTATATGCATAAATATTGATATTTATAAAGGATGCAAATATTACAGGTAACAGTAAAACATTAGCCAAAACATAAATTTTATGGGTAAGATGCAAGCTTCAACACCGAGATTGAAAAATAAGAGAAATGGTATCAATAATTTTTTAAGAGATATCAGAAACCATAGTCTTATGCCTCAAATACAAGTATGTTGGGACATTAAGCAATTGCTATAGGGTGCCAAATACTTAACTTACGTATTTGTCATCAGCTCCAAGATTCTGACAATCCATCAGACAATCCATCTTTCTCCAGTTTTATTTTCATGATTCTGGAACATCATAAGCAGAAAAAGACACACTGCATTTACTGAAACTTAGCATCATCCTCTCAGAATTGTATGCAACACTATGATTATAAATCTTATCCAATAAAAGATCGTGGACTAATATGAAACTTTTTATAGAATAAGTGGACCAGTGTGCAATTTCCTCATAAAAATATGTACTTAATACAAGAATTTTGTTCCCAAACTAATTCTCCTTCATTTGCTTTGTATATATATAAACTAAAAAAATTGTTACGTATGGGGTTGGCATTGGGATCATTAATTGGGTTGCTGCAGCCGAGGTCTTGTATGGGGGTTTTAGAGTACTTTCTTCTCAGGATGACAGTGGATACATTGACATCCCCACTTCCATCATGCATCTAGAGTGTGTATTAGCTAATTGTTTTAGGTTGAATATTTTGTTACTTCTGAAGTTATTGCATATATGTTATGTACACAAGGTAAAACGACCAAAGTTGACAGATGAATATATTGGAGGCGTTTCGTCCATTGAACGAGCTTAAGGAAACAGAGGCTGACTTGGACACACTGAGATTTGTTGTCGACTTGTTCTGCCAATGTACCGAGAAGACTCCGCAGGATCGTCCAACATCTGACAACCTCTATGAATTGTTACTGGAACAATATAGCAGCAATCTTCCAAATTAGAAAAGTTAGAAATACTAGGTTGAACTGTAGCTAGGTAATAATTTAAACCGAGCCCCATATTTTGTATCCTAGCTCATGATGTATTTTTATATTAAATTTATTTCTTTTGGGCCTAAATTTTTGGGTTTGCCCAGGAATCACTGTGGTTGCTGTGGTAGGTTAATTAGGCAGCTATGTTGTATTATTATGTCTTCTGTATGAGTAATATTGTGTCCAGGCAATTAGGTATAGAAATATTCTCTGTAATCTGTTTGTGATTTTTGTAGGTAGTTGTTCCTGAGATTAGGATGTATAACGCTCAGTTATTCATGCATCATTTTCAGACTGTAAGTGGACCATTCAAATAATAAAACTTCCCAAAATTTTTTAATGCAGATCTGGAGTTTGCTTTGTCATGGTTTATGAACTTTAGTGGGTTTGAAGTTTAAACTCTAAGTATTTAAAGTCATATACAAAAATTTTGGATTTGGCTATATTATTCTTTGTTTTTTCAATTTATAACAAATAACAAGTATTAATATATTAATATTATCAACTCGAAAGAAGGCATATATTTTCCCTAAGCATCATGGTCAACTGGAAACAGTCACAATTAGCGGTATTTTGTGTTTCTCCCAAGGGACCCTGTTAATGCACATGCATGTGGGTAAGTTAATTATTTTTCTATTGCCTTTGCAATCTCTCTCTCTCTCTCTCTTCTTTTTAATTATGAGATAGAAGCAACAAAGCTAGTTGTGCCTAGGATTGTTACCAACAACCCCCTTCATGAAAAGTTGGGGAGTAACATGGGCAACTCCAAATTAAATTAGTCTCCCAATAGAAATAAAGAACAAGAAAAAAAAGGTCACCGTTCCACTTGTCTTGTGTTTTAACTTGGTGCCACATGCATGCAACAAGACTGCAAGTCTGCAAGTGCAGTAATAATTAACTATTCTCTCCAAAAAGAAAAAGGTGACAAACTTTCCTTTCCCTGGCTTATATATAATTAAATTAAGGATGAGAGAGAGATACACAAACTATGTGGTGATGTAATTAATTAGTTCAATTATCACATAGGTAATCTCTTTTCTGTAAATTCAACTATATAGCTAGAGATGTATTTTTGTGTGTGAATTAACTATGCAGGACAGGAATCTAATAAGATAGCAAGGTTGCATGAGATAATTAACTTTTGCAATAATTCCAATTAGTTTATATTGTTTAATGGGGCTGCCACTACTACTTTATCCCTCAACTACACTGTACACTCTTGAGGTTACTTTATATATATATATATATATATATGGCACTGTCTAAAGTAATTAAGGTGAGTGAATGTGTGTGTGTGAGAGAGAGAGTAAATGTTTGTTGCCTCCTTGCAGCAGCAAACAGCTCATCAGCTCACTGCAAGGTATAGCTAGCTAGCAGAGAGAAGAAGGACCACTCTACATTCTAGTCACTAGTCGGCACTGGTACTCTTCTTTCCAACTCTGCCATATGTCGTAGCTAGATGAGGGACCATGCATGTAGATTTCTTAATGATCTAGGCCTTTATAGGCTTAACTCTTAGGGAACACACTCCAAAGTCCAAACCCATCTCTCTCTCTCTCTCTAAATTCTGTTCAAGTAGCTAGTTTGCTGTTTGGCATATATATATGTTTGACAGTAGACATCATCAGTGGCCGTAGGAAGGAGGGCAGTGAGTACGTGAGCAGGCAGGTAATAACCAAGACCTTATAATCTGACCCTCTTGTGGGTACCAACACATCACAACCACGCCTGTTTTGACATATTCTTTGTGTCTTTGTGTTTACAAGGATCTCCGCTACACATTATATATGTTCCATATATTTGCATGGATGATTTTTTAACGGAGACTTTGTTGTAGTACAAAACCTTTGACACCCTATGGGTTAGTCAAGTGCTACAATTTTGGACCTTTTTAGTTTGGGCTTTAATTGCAGGTGTGTTACCGATTTGGGCCTCTAATGGATCAAAACTGGAATTCTGAATAATGCTTGATGGCCCAATGAACTATTCTCTGAAACGATTGTGTCGATTGAGTAGGAATCTTAACTCAATCAAAATTCTTTTTCTACCTAGAATTTATTAGGACTTTTGTTGGCTAAGATGGGTATAAATGCATTGAACAATCATACAAAGTGCATAACAATAAAAGCTTCATCATGTAAATGAACACAGATGTCAGCTTGAATAATCAATTAATGATAGATCTGATAATAATTCTAGTAGAGTATTTCATCACATAACTATCGTAACTCAATATAAGCAAAAAGAGGTACACAAATCCCCAAATCGATACGAAGAGTACAATTTTGATTTCTTAGCAGAGCTAAAAACAAGAATATGAAAAGAAAGGAATATTTCTAATAACCTAGGTACAAATTCTGCAATGGCAAATGCTGAAAGGATTATGATTCGTAATTTCAACGTATATTTTTGTCTGGTCAAAAGTCTAGGGGCTTCTTTCTGTTGGAGGTTTGCTTTATATAGGCCAACAAGTAAGGTGTGACTTTACTGCTCTGACCCTGTGTCTATTATGACATCAGCCCTATTACGTCATCATTGTCAACTGTTACCAGCTGCCTCTTCTTCCCTCGTCATGACAGTTTTTTTAAAAAACAAAATTGTATCATATTCCTTCGATTGACTATCAACCGAAGCCATCCATTCTTGCTTCCTTTCGGTTGATTATCAATCGAAGGTTTCTTAGACTCTGGGCCCATTTGGGCTTTCTTTGTCATGTCTTGACTTCTTCTGCTTGTAAACCCAAGAACCCGTCCTGGCCCAAATCAAGAATTTAAGCCCAAACAGACTTATAACGTAGACAATTTCAATCATCAAATTAGGATTTGGAGTGAATTCCAATAGAAATCTCTTAGGGCCTGTTTGGATTCTTGAATTTGGATTTCAAATCTATGCATTTGAAATCCATATATTTGAAATTCTATTGTTTGGATACAAAATTTAAATGTGGGAATTTCATTGAGGATTTCAATTTAAGAATTTTTTTTGAATGTTTAAGAAATTAAACATATGATTAAGAATAAAAAATAAGAAATATGATTTTAAATTTCATATATTTAGCAATATATAATAAATATTTAAAATATACAATCAAACAAAAATATAGGTTTAGCTTAGTTGGTTGTAGAGTTGGTTTGGTTTGGTTTTGGGTCAAAATCATCACCAAACCGCTATGCATGGTCGGTTTGAGATTTTCTCAAACCATGATCAAATCGTAGAAGCATAAAACCAAAGGTTCAGTATACCGAAAATTTTGGTTTGGTTTGGTTTTTCATGGTCCGGCCAACATTATTTTATAAGCCCAATATTATTTTACAAGTCCAACATTATTTTTCAATCCTAAAATTTTCAAAACATAGTGATTGTTTTTTGAAAAGTGAATCTATGATGTAAGTTTAAGACATTATACATGATTGTATATGGTGCATACTATCATATAGATTAGTTTTGTTCAAATTATATAATGCCATGTGTAAAAAATAATATATTATTAGTCGGTTTGGTTTGGTTTAACCGGCGGTTTAGGACAACCAAACCGTAACCAATCCAAAATTTAAGGTTTGGTTTGGTTTTCAAACCGTTCAATTAAAAAATAATTAAAAAATCGATCCAAACCAAATTGTCAGTTCGGTTTGGATTGGTTTTTTGGTTTACCGGTTTGAATGCCCACCCTTAGTTGGTTGAGGGTTTTATTAGTGTATATAAGGTTGGGGGTTCGAATCTTAGCAACCACACTTTGTTTTTACTTTTTAGAAAATAAAACATAAGCAAGGAGGAGATTGGCTGGAGGTGTCGCCGGCTGTGGTGGCCGGATATAATGGTTGAAGGTGAGGGAAAGAGGAAGTATGGTGGTGTAAGGGCTAACCTCAAAATCGCCAGGTGGAAAGAAAGGGTTGTAAGACAAGTGACCAAAAGGAATCTCATGACAATATGGGCCAAGGTTAGCAAATCGACAAAAGGAATCTCATGACATCACTTGAGGAGTAAGTTCTAAAAAGTAGCACAACCATGTTACTGTTCGAGCTGGGAAAGGACAGGTGGCGTGCATAAACGCTGGCAATAGTACAAGGTTAGGTGGAGTTCAAAAGGAGATCAAGAAAGGCCCTACACATGGAACTCATCCGTATGGGGTCATGACAAACCCTAACCTCGGAAGGTGGTATAAATATCAAGCTACATAAGGAATATGATCATCATCAACCTCCCAAAAAACAAAACAAAAACCATATCCCAAAGTGGTTGACCCATTTCCTTTGAATATTCAAAGCGTTCATGCTCTTAAGTCTTTTCACTTTAGTCTCTGTAACCCCTTGTCTTTTAGGTAATCACTGCCATTAAAAGCCAACCCTTGTTAGTTCTTGACTAAAACCTGAAGCTCATTGCTTTTGTTGTATTTATTATTTTCTTTTTACTATTTCGTTGTAAGTTCTTTATGAACACTTTGAAAGTAATTTCTATATTTCCCTATTTGGTCCCGAGTTTAATGAACGTTGTTTTCTAGATCTATCATTTCTAGCTTTTGTCATAGTGCTTTGAAATACCTTAACGTCATTATATATTACCTACCCCTTGACTAACGTTTGTTGGGTAAAGACCTATAGCCATTTTAGCTTCATCATCAAATCAGTATTTTTTTATTTTACTTGGCTACTTTGAATTAACCCAAACCAACCTTTGCTTGTTCTACTGTTAATATGACTTGATCAAGGGTTGAAAAGCCTGGTTAGATTCCTGGTATGTACGAACTACCATCAGCTACCAATCACATCTTGATCATATTGAGTTTATTTTTCTCTTCAAAGTTTATTGTTTCTATTTAGGTCAAAATACTCTAAGCTCCGTATCAACCTCTTTTGAGTTCATGCACAGAGTTGTCGTAAACACTTCCAGGTGAAGTCCTAGCACTAGATTAGACCGAAAAAGAACCTCGACCCAAAGTTACTACTCGTACCTATATTGAGTTTATTTTTCTCTTCAAAGTTTATTGTTTCTATTTAGGTCAAAATACTCTAAGCTCCGTATCAACCTCTTTTGAGTTCATGCACAGAGTTGTCATAAACACTTCCAGGTGAAGTCCTAGCACTAGATTAGGCCGAAAAAGAACCTCGACCCAAAGTTACTACTCATACCTTGGCCCACAATCGTTTGATCAACTTCTCCGACCGCTTCTTTTGGACTTCGGCCAAAATATTGTTTGTCTGCCCACGTGGCGGTGGCATGCTTGCAAAATCCTCTGATCCACGTGGTATATATAGGTAAAGGCTTTATTACATTTTACCCACCTGAACTTTGCAGTCAATCTCATTTCACCACCTAAAAAAAAATTTGTGCCAGTTTATCATCTGAATTAAAAATTTGTTGCAATATACCATCTCTAGCTCATTTTGTCTAAATTTTTGTTGAAAAAAAAATGTGTTTTGGTCTTTTTAAGTTAGTTTCTATTGTGTCAAAGCGGGTAAAATATAAAAAAACCATTTTTATTCTAACAATATAAACTGACCAAAACACCCTTATTTTTAACAAAAGTTTAGATTAAATGAGCAAGAGGTGGTACATTGCAACAAATTTTTAATTTAGGTGGTAAACTGACACAATTTTTTTTTTAGGTGATGAAGTGAGATTGACCCCAAAATTCAGGTAGGTAAAATGTAAAAAAAGCATAGGTAAATTTCAGGCCAAAATAGGCGGGTCAAATACCTAGTTGGAGAATGAATTTGAAATCTATAAATTTGGGCCTCTAAAATCCACTATGAATTAGGGCCAAATCTAAATTCATTCCTTAATTTGAAACCAAACTGAATCCTCTCCTTGAAATCCCTCCATCCAAACGGGCCCTTAAATAGATTTTAAAGAATACTTTAATAGAAGCTCCATTTATGCATCTATAGATATGATATTAATCTCTACCGTGTGTATCTAATAAAATCCACAGCTAGCTTAAAATAAAAAGTAGCTATATATTTTTACAAATATATATTAGCTAGCTAATTGTACAAACCGATGTGAACCACACTGCATTCATTTTACTGTAAGGAAAATTGAAACGTTGCTGCCTATGGTAGCTATAGATATCGAGTATTAGTTTTACTTGAATATATTATATATATTGTATATTTCTTGTTAGGTGGTTTTGTACATGTTATTTTTACTGTTCTTCTTTTACTTTTTTTTGTACATGTATATTTCAAATACCTTCTTCTTCTTCGATGGTTAATTGAAGTAGAGTACTGTAGTACTACTGGTGTAACTAACCAGTGAGAGTGAAGAAATTGAACTCATCACTTCATTGGACCACTTTCGGTACTCATATATATAAGTTTCCCATTAAGGGCATAATTCATATATTTATTTAGTCACATTCTGAGAGAACGTACTCGTAAAATGGGTAGGTAGGATTGCTTATAGGTTAGCTAGCTAAATCACTACCATCAGCTGCCTCTACTCACCTACACCTTCAAAATTGATTTCAGGATATATATATATATATTCACCTTCTGGTTCCTCACCATAGTTAAATTCGTATGTCATACAATATTTACGTATTGTGTATTTATTGGCATGACATAAATTCACGCTATAAAAAGAACTCACATAATAGATTCATATAGGGAGGCCGGAGTGAAGGCTTATACGTATTCAAAACCAAAATGAATCCAATGTACATGGAACTTAACTCTAAACTCAAACTTCATGGAACTTAACTCTACACTCAAACTTCAGCTACAAGATGTGCGTACGCTTCTCTTGTAAACTTAATCTAAGGATTTATTTTGAAATATTGAATCATTATTGGCCTCCAGCAATTCATACAGGTATACATTCTCTTAGATAATTAGGCTCGAACTAATGACTTCCACCACGTCAAGGTGACACTCTACCGCTGAGTTATACCCCTTCCCTTGCTCCCCATCGAGAAATAGAACTCACTAATTTTAAGCAAAGGGTCGAGAAACTCAATGCCAGCATTCTTGAACAACTTAGAGTCTAGTATATAAGTGGATATTTTCTAAGGAATATATATAAAAAGGGAACGAATATATATATATATTCCCTTGTTTTCATAACAAATGTACGTATGCTTAATTATGTTGTTTGTTTGTTTAGAGAAGAAAATAGGGTTTCGAAATCAAAATGAAAAAAAAAATATATATATATATATAGATTAATATATTCAGCATTTCCAATCGAATACTAATTAAACAGTATATTGCCTAAGCAATTATAAATTATCATATGGTTTCTTCTGTTGTTAAGTTAGCTTTATTCCAAAAAGTGGTTACACTTGCAAATTGCAATTACATATATTGGCCGGTGTCATCATCACATCTAGTGTCTAAGAAAAGGGGGGAGGAGGACGACATGCATTTTTAAACAACAAGTACTTTTTAACAAACAAGTCATTTTCCAAACAGTCGGTATCTGATTTCTTTTTTCTTGTTTTCTTTCTTTCCTTCTTTAATTTGAAGGGTATCACATGTTTCCAATAACTAGTATTAATGTGCAGCTGGCATCAATCAGATACATGCATTGCATCACTACCAAGAATTCAACAAATGGAAATTTTGCAAAGGAAAGGCTATTATCTATGAATTAAGAAAAGATGCTGATATGGAATGGATTAAATGCACATTGCACATATAAAAATATATATATGAAATTAGAGTGAAAGAGTGAGAGAGAGACTTATCATTATTAATATTTCTTGGGTAAAGATCGATGCTTTCTCTTTTATCTTTACGTGTGAATGAGTTCAGATCCTCTATTGATCTTTTCTGCATTAACATGCACAGTGATTATATTCAAAACTATGACGTCGTTTGAGACTTTCATTTAATTGTATTTTCACTATAAACCCTAATGAAAAACCCTTAACTCTTAACCCTAAACATTAAAACAACGTCATTTAATTAGAGATAAATATATACAATATCATCACAGAAAGCTATATATATAACATCAACAGAGTATCTTATTTTATGTGTGAGCACATTATGCAACATACCCAAAATATGTAACCATGCAAAATATATGGTCCCCCAATTTAAATTAACACAGCTCTCCTTTCCTTTGTCTCATGGTGTTGATGCCTTTTCCTTCTTGCAGTTGCTGCCTGTGAGAGAGAT
The DNA here is from genome assembly GCA_003254865.1 of Dryas drummondii. Taxonomy (NCBI): domain Eukaryota; kingdom Viridiplantae; phylum Streptophyta; class Magnoliopsida; order Rosales; family Rosaceae; genus Dryas; species Dryas drummondii. The sequence goes on from QANW01004233.1 coordinate 841,922, forward strand.
GTTTATAATTAAGGGTCCCCCACACTCTCCCTCAGGCCCCAACCTAAAAGCCATTAATGTAATGCACATATGTATAGAAACACTCACTAATCTGTCTGCAAACTGCATGGGGGGTAGTCTTGGCGTGATATTATTCAATATGTAGGAGCATCAGCTTATTGGGACCACCCTAGCTCCCTTTTATTTAATAATTTTGTTTTTAATATCTTAGCTTTAAATTTCAGTCCCCCCAATATTCCAAAATAAAATGATAATCCGACCCTCACAGCCTCTATTTATACCATCCTCACATCCTCTTTGCTTTGCCATCAAACCCTAGCTATGAGCCTCTCTCTCGATCCATCCCTCTCCACACAGTCTTGGCCTTAGGAGTGTGAGTGTGCATCTATCCTCTTATCATGCACCAGCAGCAGTTGAAGCTGCCAGCATGATCTTAACATCCCTCTTTTGCCAATTGGGATGATCAGATCATCTGGCAGTTTCACCTGTTGTTGGTAGCATGAGATCTCATCAAAACCCTATTCCCCACATAAACCCTTAATCCCTAGAAAGAAATTATAGGTATGTCATGATCTTCTTGGTAATAATTCTGGAATTTATGTATGTGGGTTTTTGTTGTTGGTGTCTTATATCTGTATTGATTAATTATGGTCTTGTTTTCGTTTTGTGTGAAACTTACAAGGAAATGTTAACTGTTTAATTGGGATTAATGTTAGGGTTTTTTTTTTTTTGGCCAGGGGATTAATGTTAGGGTTGAATGACAGAAATTGTGCAGTTCGATGATTCAAGATCCTCAAATGGCGCTTTGGTGATTGAGCCGTGGCTAGCTACTAATCAAACCTGCCGTACTATTTATGATAATTACTCTGCTCTGCATCAATTTATATATATATATATATATATATGTTTGTGTGTGTGTGTGTGTGCATATATACATGATTAACTTTGCGGTTTGTTTAAGGTTTATCCCATTACATGCGATATGGGGTGTTGGCCTTAAAATTTAAATTGATATGCCTGCAGTCTGATTTTTTTCTTGATTCACACATTTTAATTTGAGCTCCCTGTGATCTTCTTCTCTATTGTTGATTGGAGATCAAGCCCTAGTTTATGAGACTGGCTAGGGTATGCAATAAAATCAGTTTAATTTCTTGAGAGTGAGTGAGTGAGCTAGTGAGTGAGTGAGTGAGAGAGAGCAGAGAGATGGTGCAGTGAAGTTAAGTGGACTAGTGTAAGACCCCCAAAGACAACTACCAGTGTACTTTCACATGTTGTTATAGGAAGGATTTATTGATCTGAGGGCTTTTACATAATTAAGTTGAATGTCATTCAATTATATGTATATATAAGACCTATATGGATCAGAGAGGGAGAGATGTTTGGGTACCTTAATTAACCTTACAATATTGAAATCGAGATTGTCAGATATATATCTTCAGTTGAGATTAATCGGTCCAATTTATATAATTCCCACAACTTTCTTTTAGTACATATATGATCAGCTAGTTAATTTAGTCATGAATTTGTACAAATTTCAAATGTTGTGAAACTGCTTGAGATATAGGAAACTGATTGACCCATTTGAAGATTCTTCTGTAACCCAACAAAGAACTATCTGTTAAACATCTGGCTTGCTGATGCTGCATGTTTGGATATATGTATCTGATCGATCCTTTTCAGCTTATAGGGTTTAGAGATAAGCATGCATATATAAGCTTACTGTAGCACTCTCTTGCAGTACATTTTTGTTGATATTTCAAGTATCTAGCTAACTCTTAATTAATCGATCTTGTAGATGAAAAGAAAAAGAAAAAAAAAAAAAAAGATCCATATATTATGATGTAATTATAATAAGTAAATCATCTGAATCTGAGTGTTGAAATTTTGATGTTAACGTTGGAACCAAATGTCTGTGTACAGGCTGAGCTAGGCATACAGTCATTAATTCATAGTGCTCATCTCATCCCTTTCTGATCAGATGGAGTAATAGTGAATATCATATACATCCGTCGACATTACATATATTTTTCATGATCGCTTCACATGCTGACCACACATCACTTCTGGCACTGGCAAATTTCGGTTCTAAGTATATATATGTACGTAATCTCTGTGAGATATATAATTTGGCAGTACATGTTTTCCTAAGTCTGCAATGGGACAGCAATTGGTGATGTAATTTCTCAACTGTGAACCCATTTGGACCACACCCCTTTAAAATTTTTCCAAGTTAATTGATATATAGTAAAATGTGTAACCATCACTCTCGATCTCTCTCTCTCTCTCTCTCTCTCCATTAAGAGACTCTATCTCTACAATATTTTGGTTGTTGGACTTTGGACCCTATATCTCTTTTGGTAAAATGTATAAATGGAAAAGATTCCATAGAGTTTTCAGTTTTCCCAGCTGGGAATACCAGATTATCATAAACGGTGTTTGATTCTCCCAACTCTTTCCCCACAGCTTCCATCTGTCAACTATGGATATTCATCAATGACTTTTAAGTAGAGCCATCGTCATGATACAATGGCTAAAGAATTAAACAAGTGCACCAATCTCTCTCAGTAAGAGTGTGTGTGTGTGTGTGTTATGTGACATTACATAGCTTAACAATCCAAAGGGAATTGTAAATTCTTAATTAATTAAAGGTGGTCAATGAACCAAGATCGCACAACATCAAGAGACTTAGCTCAAGAGGCTTGAGCATGTGATTACCTACACTCATGATACATGTAGTAGTACGTATTGGAGGCTTGAGCATGTGATTACCTGCACTCATGATACATGTAGTAGTACGTATTGGAGGCTTGAGCATGTGATCGACTACAATAATTGGATTTGGCAGTAATAATGTAATGGGTAGGACTGGCTTTTTAGTGATTTAAGTTGAAGAGAGTTCATACGCATGGGTTCTTAATTTCTAGTTTCGATGTGTGCATTTGATTCATATGGTCGAAGGATTATAAGGGTGGAGGATCGACCAAAATCGATCTCTATGATAGTTGTCGGATGAGTCTTATTATCACATGATCGAAAGGCACAAAGATGACTAGATGAGGTGATAGGACACATATGTAGTCCATGCCCTTAGTTCAAAGGATATCTTGGCAATTTAGAACAAGGGGAAAAATTTTCAGGAAATAAGCTCTGTGTACCATGTGATTATTAAAAGCATATATTAGGTACATTTATCAAAGTCCTTATGAAGGCGAATTCGTTGAAAGTAGATAATAAGGACACAATCAAGTGTGTCACAAAACAACAAATATAATGGTCATCAAAATGAATCGATCCCTTGAAAGTAGATATGATAAGATGAGTGTGTCACATACGTACACTAATTATATTCTATGACATATTTCTAGTTTGAAGGTATTTTCATATTTCTTTGACATTGGAGACAATCTGAATGACATAAACTCTAAGTTATCCTCAATTTGGATGACTTGATTTCTATCATCTTGGGAGTAATGGATCGTTTTAGTGTGTGAGAGAAAAGAATGAAAAATTCCTACCATTTTTTTATGTGTATGTGCAAATTAGTGGGAGTTAAAAAGGTGGATATGGTCGAATACCAATCTAATATTGTAGAAGAATTCTGGGATAATATATCATATAATCCAATTTGAATGGTTGAAAGTTACAAAAACCTCGGTGATAAACGTGGCACACTATATTTAATTTGAAGTGGGAAGAATTAATATTTGCATTTTCATCCAATATTAGCAAACAAAAAAGTAACATCTTTGACATGCATTTTTGAAATTTGCTTCTTCTACTGCAAACCAAAATGATATAGTGGATCAAGCTACAGAATTTTTCATAAGTATTGTGATTAGTGAATGTTTACTGATTTCTTCTAGCTCATTGCTATAATAGATGGCCAAAGGCCCAAGAACAACTAACTGCAGGCCTAGCCAGCGAGGAGGTAGCTAGCAGTCCTAGGCTAAACAGCACCTAACAACTAGAGTTGATGTTTCAGGGTATGTTCATTAATTTATACTTATTCCTTAAATATTACTGATTTTACAGTATAAAATATGAAAAAATAACAACCTAAATCTTCAGTCATCCCTTACATCAGTTGTATGTGACTTCCTTTTCACAGCAATGTGAAACTCATTCTTATATGACGAGATTGATTCACATGCATGTATTTGTGATTGTGAGAGGGAAGTCACATCTGATCGACCATTACATCAAAAAGTTTCTCATACTTTGGGCGTTCTGTCAAATTACTCTCCCACAAATCCAAAGGGCCGCATTGTATATTTCAAATTAAAGGTGGTCGATCATTGATGAACCAAGATCGCACACATGCATCTGATATATACTAGCTTGGAGGCGTAATTGAGCATGTGATTACATCAATTGAATGAATGTGGTAAATGAAAAACTGTAAAAGAGTTTTCTGGGTGGGACTGACTTCTTGGGTAATTGGCTCAAATAAGTTGGAAGAGAGTTCATACGGATCGAACCCTTGTTAATTAATTTCTAATTTTGATGTGTGCATTTGATTCATAATTTCATATGTATGGTCGACCTGAAATTCAAAGATGGTCTCTGTTGGTAACCCTCTAAAATTTCCATGTGTTAATTTGATTGCAGGCAATAAGATGCCACGTGCCATGCCAAGTCAACGAAAGTCAAAATTGTTTCACTCTTCCGGCCAGGGGACATGCTCTCAGGCCGAAAGAAATATGCCCGTTGAGAATAAGAAAGTGTTTTACCGGAACAAACAGACCCAGTCCATTCCTATCTTCGCCAACATGTCAGCAAATAAGAATGGGCAACATCTAGAGATAAGGACAGCTCATTACCAACCCAGGACTTGCGTTAGCATGAGAAAAATATATATCTTGCGACATCATATACCAGGCCTTACATGTGGTTTTTAAGATCAAAACCCTAGCATTACTCAGAGCCCTATATAAAGCAATCTACAGCACAAAAGGCCCTCGATCGCCTCCACACAAAAATTCAGATTTTTATTCCAATTTCATGTTTTCCTTACAATTCATGTGTTGTTCATCATCGATCTGTACTGTTTCTCAACTTTCAATTTCTGTTTTAGACTAGAAATTGTCCTTTTAAAAAATCATCAAGTACTCTTTTGTGCTTTTGTATTTTTTTCGATTTTATTTATTGTATTTTCTTGTCCTTTCATCATCAATATTGTTCTTTTGGCTTTATTTAAAGCATTTTGAATTCCTTCTCTACTTTTCTTTATCATGGTTTATGGGTTGAGATCCTAATATTTCCATTATTTAGCATTTATTTCCTATTTATGTGATTATTTTCTCCTCTTTAAGTCTTTATGCTTCAGGTTATGTCATTTTGTCTTTATTTTGTTCAAGATTAAGTCTAATTTCAGCATTTTGTTCATTTTGTCGAATTTGGTTTTCTCTCGATTGGACAATTGTACGTTTGAAAGAAATCAGATTCAGGCCGAAAGGCCAATTCTCTTTATTTTCCGGCCTAAGAACACTTTCGGCCAGTGGCACACCCACACATTTTAAAAGAATCAAAAAACGTATAGCCAATCTCGATCCGACACATGGATCGAGAATTTTTCTACCAAAATAGTCTCACTCTAATAAAGTTATTATTATACAAAAACAAATAATTCATAAATTAGGGAATAATTTTCAACGAAGAAGAGTATACTAATTTGTATGAACATACACATGCTGACATGCATATATGCAACTTGAGAAATTAAAATTAATTTTCAAACACGAACAAGTAAACCCTAGGAGTAGGGATGTCAATTTGACCCTGCGGGCAGATACCCACAAAACCAAACCCATTTAAGTGAAAAATCGTAACTCACCCCATAGTATAATTTATGGGTATTACCCTTACCCGCCCCACCAAAGTAATGGGTTACCCAAACCCAAAAACCCACCATTCCTTTTTTTTTTTTGTCTTGATTTCAGTTTTTTATTTTTTTTTATTTTAAAATCAGCTCTTACAGTACATAGTTTTTTTTTTTGCCACTCTTACAGTACATAGTTACATAGTTATATGTTATTATGAACAATTATAATTATATAACGTATCTCTCTCTCTCTCTCTCTTCCCTCTCTTCTTTCCGCTCCCTACTTCAATCATGTTGCAATATATCAATTATTGCAACAGTTTAATTGATCCATATGTTTTTTTTTTTTTTTCATTCATTAGTTTAATTGCAATTTCAATTTTATTATACTTGAATTTAATGAAAAAAAAAAATTAAAAATAGAGGGTTTTGGTAAACCACAAGTATTAGCCATACTCGCCCATTTTTTATACGGATATTAACATGTATACCCATGCCCGTCCCATTACCCATACCCACACTACCCTAATAAAGTAGGTACCCGCGGATACCCAAACCCACGGGTAAAATGGCCATCCCTACCTAGGAGGCCAGAGCACGATCAACAAAGGTTGAGAATTTATTTCCCTAGTTGTTAGCTAGCCTGTATTGATCAATACATTATTAATGAAATGTATGGTTACGCTTAACAAGCATCTGAAACACACTTGGTCGTCCCTAAATTCCTAAAAGCCACCACAGTCTCCACAGTCGCTACTATCGCCACAACATCCTACTACCACCACAGTCGGCGGTGACGTACACTACTAGAAAAAATGGCGTTGGGCATGAATAAAAAGGCACAAATATAGTTTTGTGACATTTTTTTTACATTGAGCACAAAAATAAGTAGACATGTGTTGTATAATTTTTGGACATATAAGAATTATGCCCTCTATTTGTGCCCTTTTATAAATTCATATGCTGATAGTTAAGGTTTTTATAAAAATACAAATATATGTGTTTTAATCTGACTGATATGACAATTCTAAAATATAAAATTAATATTTATATTTTTAAGTTGACACAAATCTACACATTAGTGCTCTATGCATGATAAATTTGACATATATTACAAACTAAAAATCAAAAGTAGTTTAAAATATTAAAACTTTAGCATATAATTAGCTATTTGTGATCAATTTGAACAGACAGCTCAAATATTATCACGTAAGTGGAAGTGGATATTTCCAAGAGTATAGAGAACACCCTCCCTTATTTTTCTCTAACCTTCTACATCTTTCCTCACTATTTTTAAACAATTTCTCTACTCCTCCCCTTTCTTCTTCTTCTTCTTCTTCTTTTTCTCATGTTTCTTAGTGTTTGTGTATAAATCCACATGGATTTAACAACCAATCATGAATCGACACGTGGCGAGTCAAATCCAACCTCAGACTTTGACTTTTCAACGGTCAGACTTAGACCTCCACGTCACCATACCAGTTCGGCATAATTTCATTGATAGTTCGGATCAGCTCATCTCAGCGGATCTCCATATCCGATCCGACCCGATGTAAGGACCTCCTAAGAATTGAGTGTTCATCTTTTTTTAGCTATCCCAATTCGGTTCGACTCGGCTTATGGTGATCGTCTTCTCAAATAAACGAATTGTCGCCGGGTGGTGACCACCATATTATATGTTGAGCTAGTCCGAGCTAAGTCCATCCATGTACGATCCAAATGTAGATATATTTTATATACTCGCGTATATAATATGTGATCGGCTCGGCTCGGATCCACCGCCATTCTGGAAGGTTGGAGTCAGGACGAGCCGCCTTACTTGAAGATTTCTGACAGATAAGACTTCCCAGCTCACAGTCATGACTATTAGAGCATCCCACTTGATCTTCCATTTTTGCATTCAATGCGCAGCATTGAATGTAAAGGAGTTGGGTAGCTGTGCATGCCACTATTCATGACCAAACACGTGGCCTCTTCTCAACCCTTCACACTCATGTAGGTAACTTACCCTTCACCATTTCCTTTGCCTATATAAGCTGACTTACATGCACAAGATGAGGACCATCATATACACAACTTCACTCACAAAAAGCCTATAAGATTATTACCTACTTGCTGAGAATAAACCCAGAAGATATTACCTTGTTCTTCCTCATTCTCCCAAGTTCATCACATGTTCTTTCTTGTTCTTTCACAAACACTTCCAAACACGCACATCACTGGCTTCATCATCGGAGCGTGTTTGGCTGGTACCACACCGGTCCATCTCCTTTGATCTTGTGTTCATGCAGGAAGATCTCGGTTCAACATCCACTTCATCATCCAACAGGGTTTCTGATCAGTCAGGTCATCATCTCTAAGTTGTTACATCTCTAAATTTTCTCTCAGCCATCGCCTAAAATTTCTCAGTCATCGCCATCTCTGCATGGCAAAGATGAAAAACACCTCCATAGCAACCTTCATCTTTGATTCCCTCTCTTGAACCCAAATCCACCTATTTCCGAGCACCCACTGCATAAAGGTATTAAGTTTTTAAAAAAAATTCCTTTGGGTTGATTTATGGCAATATTATTTTAGGGTTTCTTAAAATTTTAGGGATTGTTGATTTCTCTTGTATTTGATTTCTACACAAAAGGTATACAATTCGGGAACACCCAGATGCATGTCACTCCCTCAAATTCTTGCTCAATCTGTTGAAGTACAAAAAAAAAAAAATATATTCCATTTTTTTCTGATTTGAGAACTCTGAAATGGTTGAGTTTTTTATGTTGGCCCATAGACTAAGCTCTTTTCATTATTTGTATTGGTGGCCGGGTATGTTTTGTTTTTAATTGAAAGTGGAATGGTTATCTTAACAGTAGTTTACTTGCTCTTATACTTGGTGATCTTAGCATTTGATTACCATCTGGCTTGTTTACTTTGCAGGTTTGGTCTTTCTGTTTTCCAAATTCATTCTTTGTGGATTGTTTGCATGGTGATTTACTTGTTCATGTTCATTGGGTTTCCAAGGTATCAATACTTTTGCATTAGCATTATTTCCCAATGTTAAATGAGCATATTTATTTGTGCTCTTTTTTGTCAGGGCACAAATATTGCTTTATGTCCAATATTGTTTTTTCTAGTAGTGTGAGCTTCTTGTAGCCGACACGGGCTGCTTGCTGCTGCTGGCTACGTTAGAAGAAAGAGCATGTGATGGTGATGGTGGACGACTAGGAGGAAGAGACATGGTGAGAGACAAAGCAACACGCCCAAGCAAAAACAAGTGTTGAAATTTTAATGTCAACATTGGAACCAAATGTCTTTGTAAAGGCTGAACTAGCTAGGCATGCAGTCATTAATAGTGCTCATCTCATCCATTTCTCATCAGATGGAGTAATATTGAATATCATATACATCCGTATGACTTGATGAGGTACCACGTACTTTCAGGCTTAATTCCAAATGATATTACATATATTTTCATGATCGCTTCACATGTAGACCACACTTCAGTTCTGGCACTGGAAAATTTCGGTTCCAAGTATAGATATGTAATCTCTGTACGTGAAATATATAATTTGGCTGTACATGTTTTCCTAAGTGTGCAACGGGACGTACAGTAATTGATGATGTAATTTCTCAACTGTGAACCCATTTGGACCACACCCCTTTAAAATTTTTCCAAGTTGATATATAGTAAATGTGAACCATCTCTCTCTCTCTCTCTCTCCCTCCCCATTAATAGACTCTAATATTTTGGTTGTTGGACTTTGGACCCTAGCTATATCTCTTTTGGTCAAATGTATAAATGGAAAAGATTCCATAGAGTTTTCAGTTTTTACTATTAAAAAAATATATTTTTTTATTTCACTTTGTCCGCTTTGACACAATAGAAAATTAATTTGAAAAAACTAAAACACTCTTATTTTCAACAAAAGTTTAGACAAAAGTTTAGACAAAATGAGTTAGAAATAATATATTGTAACAAATTTTTAATTCAAATGGTAAATTGACACAATTTATTTTTATGTGGTAAAGTGAAATTAACCTCAAAATTTAGGTGGATAAAATATAATAAAACTTATTTCATATAATCCAGATTGAATGGTTGAAAGTTACAAAAACCTCTGGGGATACACGTGGCACTATATTTAATTTGAAGTGGGAAGAATTAATATTTGCATTTTCATCCATTATTAGCAAACAAAAAAGTAACATCTTTGACACGCATTTGGGAATTTGCTTCATCTACTGCAAACCAAAATGATTTAGTGAGTATTGTAATTAGAGAATGTTTATTGATTTCCTCACAATGATATAATGGATGAAAAGGCCCAAGAACAACTAAACCCTAAACAACTAACAGGCCTAGCCAGCGAGGAGCCATATATAGCAGTCCTGGGCTAAACAACACCTAACAACTAACACGCTAGAGTTGGCGTTTTGGCCGGGTTTCGTTTGTGCTTTTGAGAAGAAATTTTGTGCATGATTTATGTATATAATTACTACTACTGTACTACACGGAAAAATATCTTTTCTTAGGTGTTCTGTCAAATTACTCCCCCACAAATCCAAAGGCCCCCATTATAAATTTCAAATTAAAGGTGGTCATTGGTGAAACAAGATCACACACATCTGATATATACTAGTCTTGGAGGCTTAATTGAGCATGTGATTACATCAAAATGATTGTGGTAAATGTAAAACTGTAAAAGAGTTTTCTGGGTGGGACTGACTTCTTGGGTAATTGGCTCAAATAAGTTGGAAGAGAGTTCATACGGAACCGTTGTTAATTAATTTCTAATTTTAATGTGTGCATTTGATTCATATGTATGGTCGACCTGAAATTCAAAGATGGCTGACATGCATATATGCAACTTGAGAAATTAAAATTAATTTCAAACACAAACAAGTAAACCCGAGGAGGAGCACTGACAATTTCTTTGTTAGCCATGTATTGATCAATACATTAATTAACAAGCATCCGAAACACACTTGGTTTTCCCTAAACTCCTAAAAGCCACCAGTGTCTCCACAATCACAGTCATAGTACGGAAGCTAATACTATAATTATAACCATGTTGAAAGAAAGAGCATGCATGTGATGGTCATGGTCATGGTGGACGACTAGGCATGGTGAGAGAGAAAGAGCGATAGATCGAGTGAGTGACGCAGCTTAATCTGTGGAAGCAAAAACAAGTATTAATTCTAAAAAACATGACTAGAATCCACTATGAAATTGAGAGAAATCTCAAGATTTATTTATAAGAAAATACTGAATAATAATTCCAAACAAGTGTGAAGTTGTTTTTAAATACTATCACAAACCCTAACTTCACTAGGAAGCCAAACTAGAATAGGAAATAAAGAAAACAAAATTTTGGAAATTTCTAAAACTAGTGTTTTAGATTGGTTTGATTTAGGAAAAAAGGCTAATACCTGGAAGCTGATTCCACTTTAACCATCTTATAGCCAGTTGAACAAGAAAAAACCATCTTATATGCAAGAAAGGCATAATTAAACACAAAATCAACTTAACCTGAGAATCCGTTTTGAGAGTCGACTCACCTCCCCCATCTCCCACTCGCCTCACCCCCTCTCCCACCTGCCTCCAACTTCCCCCCATTCTCTCTCATTTGTTCTTTTTTTCTGTTTGAACTTTCCTTCACCCTCTTGTGGTGATTTGTTTGAGCTATATGCTCAGATCCAGAGGTATTCCATCCTCTTTTTCCTCTCTTTTTTTCCTACCATTTTCTCTCTTCTCCTCCTCTCCTAGTCCTTGCTCAATCCTCCTAATGTTTTTCTCTTTGCATGCCCCCTTCTCAAAACCCACCCAAATCTCAAACCCTCACTGGATTCATTCGTGTTTTCCTCTCTTCGAGTTGGCAGTCCACTGTAGCATCTATAACTACCACTTTAAAGCGATTTTTTGCTCCCCAATCTGATTTTGTGCTGGTGGAAACACCTCCATTTCCTCACTTTGGTTATGTAGTACTTTGGTTCTCCTGATTCTCTTTGGTGGCTGCGGGTCTTGTGTGGGTTGCTGTGCTTTTATGGCGGAGATTGCTTATGTTTTTGGTTTTGATGGTGGATCTTGCTACTATATGTGGATTTTGATTTGGCTAGGGTTCATGAAAATGTTCTTGGGGATTTTGTGTTTTGATCTTTTTTCCCTTTGTTTTCTTTTCTGTTTTGTGTTTGTTAATTTAGTTGTTGGCCGGGATGTGCCTATTAGGCCTTCCTCTTTGTAATGAATAACTACCAAAAAAGCACAAAATCAACTTGAAAAAATAAACTAATATAATATAATATGAAGACAACTGACTGGATGGTTTGCTAATTTGGGCTGAGAGAGGTGATTCGAGTGGCATACTAACTAGTTAGTAGTTAATTTAGCATATATACAAGATTTTCTTGTTAATTTGATAACATTGTTAGTCATAACAGCTTAAGATTTTGAATGTGAGGGGTTGCTTGACGACATTGTGTAATACTCTGTTGGTTTTGAGAAGCATCATTCAAGTCTTAACACAAAACTTTCCTACATATAAATTTGATTCATTAATTAACATTTCTTTACAGAGCCTAGCTAGAACTGACAAACTCCTCATGATGGGTCTAAACAGCAGAGAGAATTAAGGACCTGTTATCTATGATCTCAAGGAACTCTAACCCTATAATCACTGATCTAAACTGGGAATACCCTATCTTTTCTTCCTTCCCTGCTAGGCTAAATTGGAAGAGACCTTGAACCATATATGCATATATGGTTCATATAATACAAAGCAGAAACTTTAACAATGAACCATCATTTCATGATTGCAGCTGGCTGCATCTTTTCTGGCTACCTAGCTTGTCTCAGCAAGCCATCGATCCTCCCTCTTCCATTTCTAACAATAAAACATTACTCTCTTTACATTCTCCTTCAAGGCTGGCAATGGCCGGACTCCAGACTCTCCTGCAGCCCGTGTACCCTTAGTTGAATGACCAGTAGAGCCATTCTCCTGCAAATCTGGCTCCATATAGAATCGGGCACGGAAAGCAGCTAAATGTGCATAATATGCCGGAGGAACTGCAAAACAAGCCACAGATTTGGTCAGAACTTCTTGCAGCTAGAATCTTATATAGTAAATGTCAAAACTGCAAAACGAGCAGATAATTTTTCATGAGCAATGTTATGAGGAAGAACAATGGCTTACCAACAGACACCGAGCGCGTGCACCTCGCATATGTGTAACAAAGATTGTTTGTCAATGACTGAATTCCATCAGCAGTAAAATTATTCTCATCCCAGAGAACATGGTAATGAGCTGGTCGACTTGTCCCCTGCCATATAAAATAAAAATTTATTCAGTTTTCAAGAATTTTAGAAATATAAACCCAAACTAAAGAAACATGTTAAGTCGGGCCATAAAATAAAAGTCTATAATTGTATTACAATATCTTATTTATGATTGTCACCATTATCATAGCATCTTGTTCTTCACCCTATGACTATGCAGCAACATCTGTGCCTAAAGAAAGGAGAATGAACTTTCCCAAGTTTGAAATAAACCAAGTATTTTACAAAATTAAGGCTCTAATAGATAATTTATTCCCTCAGCCACTTTGCCTTCAAAAAGAACCTTCCATTGAGTTGTTGATCTCTCCCATACATCAAACTGTAGAAGCCAATTCTCAACCACCACATGCCTCACTTGATTGTGAAAGTGATTTTTCTAAGCGTGATTGTCTTAGATTTCATGGAAAAAATATGAGTGTGCTCTACTATGTATCATTTGTAAAGTCTCCTCAAATAGAGAGAGAGAGAGAGAGAGAGAGAGAGAGAGAGAGAGATACAATTCTCTACCTGAATACCAGCATGGCTGCAGAGATAAAAATCAAATTCTGTTGGATGACAGATCTTAGTATCAACCACGGTGCCTGAAAACAAAACAGCAATAAACATATAGAACACAGAACACTCTGTTTAGTACATACGTCTGTACAACATGATAGATACAAGTTTCCAAGATAATTTAACTTTACCAGGCAAAATGTTCCCACTCTTGTCTACGCTGCTCCTGTCCCTATGGTTATTAGCAAATAATCGCGTGTGGTGCCGTTTTTGCACCACAATGAAAGTCACTGGCGGTTGATAGTTGGGCTCTAGGGAGGCACATGCCTGTATGGAGATTACATATCAATGCAACAAAAATTTCCTCTTTTATCTCCAACAACCTGGTACTAGTGATAATGAAGCAAATGAATCAATTCTCACCTTTCGGATTGCATCTAACTCATATAGTAAGACTTGATAAAATTGCCCTTCACTTACTCCATCCCTGCTCAGAATTATTTGCCATTCAAATAAGAACCCAAGTATTTGTTACAAACAGGCAGTGCCAATGTCAAATTTAGTTGCACAGACTGAACTAGGAATACAAACATTTACCTGTAAAATATAATCCTTAGTGGCTTCTGCCCTGTTGCCTTCCGAAACGAAACCAGAAGATCCCTGGACAAAAGAGAATATGATATTGAGATAGAATATTAACACCTTACAAAAAGATGAAATGGCAACAATTTCCAGCATGGAGTAGCATTAATGCAAGCAGAAGATCCAAGGAACAAATTGAAGGGTTTGTATGAGTTTGGACTTTGGGGAATATTGGTGTGCTTGCCTATGGGCAAGAGAAGGATGGTACAAGCAAATGGGAGTTCAAAAATAGTACCGTAGATTGAGAAAGTCATACCTGATCATGCCACCACTGACTGTGCCACGAACAGGGTCTTGCCATGTTTTATACAAATCTTGTATGAGTTCCTGTCTGTGAGCTTGAGCACAAACTAATCCAGCATATTTGGTCACTTCGGGCCAATCCTGGGAAGCTACTACCTACAAAAGTACAAACATCCATTAGCAACAAGGTCTCAACATACATTGCAGAAAGAAGTTCCAGGTGGTAAAGAATTTTACAGCAGCAATCGAGGGGCTGGAATCTTCTCCATTCTCAGGGTGAGTCACATCTGCTCCGAAAATTATGGTTGGTATATCACTGACTAAAGGTATCCTGCAGCTAATAGCATCCAAAAGGACAGTATTTCTACCACCCATCTGCACCATGGACGAGTCCAAAAAACATTAGCCTACAGTAATTGTTGGGGGCAAAAATGATAATGAAGAATGGAGAATTATTTACAACTGCATTGTGAAATGAACAGAAAAGGCTTACAATGACCACAGAAGAGGCAATTATTTTAACCAAATGTTTGAAAAGACATAAATAAAGAGAAAGCATGGTTTCTCTTTCTCAAACTTGTGACTTTGTCTCAAGTTGAATGTCATAAAAATCAGCTCCTTCACGCATAATGGAGTCACACAGAGTCTGGCACTCTTTCAAATTAAATTGATTTTTCACAATTTCTTTGACATATTGTAGGATTGTGTATTCACAAGATTGAGGGAATTGAACAAACCTTAACATTTATCTTCAGGGACACATTAGCCAAGTACTGTTTGCTGATCTTGAAAACATGCTTTGTGAGACAGCATTGTGATATTAAACCAAGATCTGTTTCACATATTCGCTTGAGATCACCTATAACAGCAGAATCAGATTAGCACTAAATATACAATTCAAGTTCAAATCTTCAGTTTAAAGGTCAATTTTAAGCAAATAAAGCTCAAGCTTAGTAAAAAATTCTAAGTGAAATCACTGGCATCAATGCATACCATACAGGGACCCGTTGTTGTCAGGCAAAATAGCTAATAGGAGCTCTAATTCTTTTCCTTTGGTTTTGTTCATGGATGCATGATAAACATGCTTCAAAGCTTTCTCTACTTGCTCAGGCCTGGCATTGTAGATTGGAATTACAGGTTCTGGAAAAAATTCCTACAAAACAGAAATAATTATAACCCAAAAATTTTATATAAAACATGCAGAAATGACAAAGCAGAAAGCATTTCACAATTTATAATAATACCATGCCAGATACTTGACACATTTGAGCAAGTTCATTACAAAACCCACGAGCGACACTCTCTTGCACACTCCGTGAGAAATTAATGCAAGCCCACCGGCTGACAGTCATTCCATTAATCATTTTCTGCATTACAAGAAGAGCAGGCAACCAAAGATCAGTAGTAGCAACCATATAAGGTATACATGACTGATAAAACCCTTACAGTGCCTGAAAAAATATTGGATAAAATTATGAAATGAAAACTTTTAAACATGGTAGTCTAGATAGAAGTATAAAAGGTTTCCCTAGACAAAAAAAAAAAAGTATAAAAGTTTTCAAGGGCAATTAGGTTGTAAATGTTGATCATACTCTGAAACTGTCAAATACCTAACTGGTTTAATGGGCAATTTGACAATCGTTCATATACATACAAAAATAGAGTTTTTTTTGGTCGAACAAAAATAGAGTTATTAAATGCAGAAAAGCCTGGCTGGCTAGTAAAATATTAAACAATTTAAAAAACAAAATTGCATTAGCCATGTATGGTACCTTGTTCATCATATTCCACTGACCAACTTGAGGCAAACAATTTTTTTCTTTTCCAGTTTCATGATATTTTAACTGCAGGTAAGAGTTCCGTGAGATGGTGAACAATGAGAACATATTCGGAATCAAATATTTAAACAAAAGGAATGAAGAGGGACAGCATTACCCAAGGGGCAGGAAGAATACGAGCCTCAACAGAAGCTAATTTTTCACTGATTTTGATTCCAAACTCCTTCGCGTAAGGGTCTTGGTCATAAGCATTTTGTTGAACAGTCTGCTCATGTTTCAAAGTGAAAAGGATAAATTACTATATATGAGCATCATCAAGACCAAAAAGGTCACATAATATTAACAACACTCATCAAATTGCAATATTTCATATATATTTCGCTTATGGTTCTCTTTTTTTTTTTTTTTTTTTTTCTTTTTAAATAGCCTGCACAGAGGCTCCAGAAAGATGATTTTCATGTGATTGCCTAACTCTTTGAATGACTCCATTTTCTTTGCATCAACTTCACTTCTACTGTGAACCATGCTATCAAAACATGAAAACTCATTTGATCTCCATCAAAAACTAAAATATATAAATTGACCTCTATCCTTGGTCATAAATCAATCTATCAGCCATTTTCAACACAAAATGTTTTCTTGTGAGGAAAGCAAGAGAAAAAGAAATTTAACTATGTTATAATTTCTTCTCTGGAAAAGCAACAGTACGTAATTAAAATATAAGAATTACCTGTAGGATGTCATTTTCACGATCCCTAGGTCTTTGACATGTAACTTTCAAGAGAGCAGTAATTTGCTTCTCATTCAACCTTTTTGTATATCGTTGCCCCTCGACAATTTTGCACGCCTGAAAAAGTTAAAGCAGAAATTTGCTTCTCATTCAACCTTTTTGTAAAAGCATAAATGCACAAGAATTATGAAAAGGAAGCTGTAATTAAATAATTTAGTGACCATTACTGACCTCCATGGGTAAATAATTTGCCTTCTTCTGATTTCCGACTTGAAGACATGGAAGATGTCCATGTTGAATGGTGAATCCATACATTTCCTGGAAGTATTCAACTACTGACTTCATGGTCAAGTTCTCATCAACAGGAAACCTGAACAAAGATAGTGTCAGCAAGTAGAACACTAGCACAAGTTGACCAAGAAACGTCTGAAAAAGAAAATAAACTATAGCATTTTCTGGCTTAGCTTCCTATAGAAAGGGGAGAGAGAAAAAGATAATCCTTGAAAAAGGAAAGAATTCATAGAAAACGGGGACAAAAATAGAGCAAACCTTGGTTCTTGTACTTGTCCTAGTAAAAGTACAAAATCCAAATAGACCTGACCAGCAAATTTTAGCTACAGCCTTCTCAAACTTACACAAGTTCTCTTGTTGGTTGAGATGTCAATCCTGACACTCGATACTTTCTTCGAACATTCCCTCTGTGCGTAACTTCAACCTTCACTCCTCTAAGAGCCTTTTTAATCTGGTAGACATTTAAAATTGATATTCCAGATTAAAATAGATACTAAGAAAGAAGAACAAGATATCACCAAATAATTAAGAATATGTACCTTTATACGGTCAGAATCAGACAATACCCTAGTTAATACATCTTTGCCTAGAAGCTGGGCAACAAACTCTATTACAGGGAGAGGCTCAATAAAGGCAGCTGAAGCCATATCTGCAAAATGTGAAAATTGAGGAACAAAATATGAGAGAGATCATTTATGAAGTACCATATGTAATTTCCATTAGAAAATTCAAGTAACTGCAAATTACTCACCAATATTGAGGGAAAGACCCATTTGAGTAGGCCTTATACTTTGATAAAATCCGCACCATGACTCCAACCCCTCACCAAGCCGTTGTGGTGTTCTGATATCGGGTGAAAAGAAGGATCTCCCAATGGGACAGTACCTTCACCAAATAAATTTTAGTGGAGGTGAATAATTATAAATTCAATCTTGGCACCAGCAGAAGGTAGCACATTCACAAGTTATGTGAGAAATTATACCTTTTGTTTGAGAGCTCCCTTAATACAATGTCAAGAATTTGCAGAGCTTCCTGTGGAGCATCAGCACACTTACCGGCCAGAAACTGGCCCAAATGATGCATGTTTGCTCGTGCAACAAATTTAATCACCACTTTATATTCTCTTTCTCTTCTGAAATGTTATACACAGGTAATGCATAGTTAATTCCATTTGGATATACAATAACAAAATCAATTGCTCAACACAAGTTCAAAACATTATAGAAAATAACGAGAGAACTTATTGGAAATTTCTTTCACTTTCTTTGTTGTTTCTCATTAATTTTATATATTATCAAAATCCAACTGAGTCTAGAGATAAGGCCTAGATGGGAGACACAGTATAAGTGAAACGGGAGGCAATGTCCTTACTTTGGGACATTGGTTCCATCATCTTCATTTGCAAGCTTAATGTTGAACTCCTTCCAAGCAAAGGGTAGCTCGCCAGCAGTGTACAGACTCTTTCTACCATCATAAGCAGGCAGTCTCATTCCTAAGTCAGATTCTTTGTACAACCTCACCAGTTCGGCCATGATAGCTCTGTTCACAGTTCTTGATGTAACTTCAGGAGTAATGCTAACCTGCAAGAAGTCAGATTACTGATGGTGAAAAGGCAAACAAACATTTAGAACTAAATTAAAGCCCAATTTAAATTTCATAAATGCCATTAGAAGAAAAGGACAAGGTGAAAACAGTAAGCTTTTTCAACTTTCTTCTGCAAAGCAACAGCAAATGTGAAATAATACAACACAATAAACATATTGAATGTCAGATTAACAGGTCCAATTTTATGACAAAATGGAAACACCAATTTAATTTTTCGCTACAGCACAATAATAGATATCTTTATGACTTTATCATTAAATAAAAAATATAAAACCTCAGAGAAAATAACTTACATCATACTGGTTCAAGTCCTTGTCTGGTAACTCTGCAAAGAAATGGTTGGCCTTTACAACACACTTGATCCCAACTTGTCCATACCCAGGCCTGGGGGCAAAACTTAAAGACTTGCTCGAAGTAGGAAACCCCATCTCCATGGCACAAGAGTTGCCACCATTTTCCACATACCCATTTGGAGTAGTACTAGCTACAGGAGCACCACCCAAGCTTGGTGAGGCAGGTACATGAGCCACGGTGCAGTGCCGTGAACTTGGCCTCATAAAGACATCGCCTTGATCGGATTTCCGGCCACCTCTACCCCTCCTTCTTCCTCTGTTCTTTGTTGGAGGTGAAGTTTGGTTATGGGTTTTGGGGTTGTGAGGTTCTTGGGGTGGTGGACCTTTACCATTTTGGGCAGTCTTGGGTGCCTTCTGAACCGGGTTCACCGAGTTCTGCAAGTGGGTTTTGATCACAAGGTGTTGCTCTGAGCTCTCTTTCATTTTCCTTATAGGCATGTTGGTTTGCCAACTGAAACTGATATACAACGCACAAGCACTTGTTCAAAAGGAATGAGCTTTTGCTTCACCAGATGGCACAAAAACACACTGTCTTCCCTTTTAGTCTTTTACTCAATTCTCCCACAGATTTAAAACTAAATCCACTGAAAAAGACCCAAACACAAACAAAGAAAATTGCATGTCAGCTCAAAATGACCCGGAGAAATCCTAAAACGGTGAAGAAATGGAAATAATAATGAGATTTCATCAGTCTTATACGCAAAGTAAAAAAGTACTAGTAAAATCATAAATGTTCAGCCTTTGCTTTTGTTGAAGATGACAAGCATTACTATTCCTTTGCAAAACTGAAAACCCAACTATTCACCTCTATTTCAGCTGATTGACACCTTAAAAAATACATATACATACAAAACTGAATACCAAAATCCACCCACAAACAAAGCAAGAGCTACAGTTTCCTCTGACTTGTAATTAAACAAAGCCATTCAGTAACAATAAAAAATGAAGAAACAAAAGGATCAAAGAACACGAAACCCCAAACAGGGGTTGCAGCTAAAATATCAACTCTGTAACTTCAAACAAAAAAAAACATATATATCATATATGCAGTGACAAAACAGACTATTACCCAAAACCCGAGTGTTCCTCCAGATGCTTCTATAAGCAGCCCAATGACCATGAATCGTCTAGACACTAGCAATAAAAATATTATAAGTGAATAAGCGAATAGAAACTCGTAAAAGGAAATACCCAGGAGACAAAACCATTGTTTTAAGTGTGTCTCCTACCCAGAACTGAAAATTTGTTAAAATATCACAAAAAACATAAGAAATGAATAAGCCCAAGCAGATAAAAACATAGGAGAAAACAGATGTGTATCTATGAAATATAATAATATTGATTATTGATTGTGTAGACAGATTTGAGACCTTATATGACTGCTGAGGAAGTAGTAGAATAAAAACACCCAGAAAAAAACAAAATTTAAGAACATAGCCAAGGAGAAGGAATAAACATTGAAAAGGGCAGTGAAATCACTATCTGGAGGATACCCAAAATTAATGGCATAGAGAAAAGGTCCATTAAATACACCACGAAGTCCAAGAGAAGCCAAAAGAAGCAACAAGCTGAAGACTCACCAACAACAACCAACCAGCCATTTAAACTGAGCAGTGATGAGTAGCAAGTAGCAGCTAGCTAGCTATAGCAATAGCAAGCACAGTCCTTTCTTTGCTGAATAAAACTGAGAAGTGAGAAGTAGAAACAAGCACTCACTCAACAAAGGCAAAAGCTGTGGTCTTGAAAATAAAAAACTCGAGGATTGAAAGGTTTGGCTGCCAAAGAAGGTGAAGTGATTAAAAGGGGACCAAAAGCGGAGGGATTTAAAAGATGGGTCGTGGGGGGATGCAGATTCAGATAGAGAGAGATAGAGATAGAGAGAGAGAGAGAGTCTTAGAGAGAGGTAGAAGTGATGCGGATGATGATGAATCTTTATACACGCATGCAAGTGCTTTTGGTGTTTTCTTTATCACGTGTAAAAGGCTTGTGAGGCCCTGCCCTCTTTGTTTGCTTTTAAATATATGGCTTCTCTCTCTCTCTCCAAATTCTAATAAAACCCCATTTCTCTGTCTCTTTCACTCTCTCTCTCTTCAGTTTGGGTTGTGTTCAGGACTCACAGCGCAGCCTCGGGGACGTAGCTAAGACCATTTATTATAAAAAGAAAAAAAACCAGAGGCAGAGAGAGAGAGAGAGTACTGGTGGGTATTGTAATTGTTGGGTATGCGTCCAAAAGAGCACTGAGTATCTATAAAAGCAATCATACACAGAAGAAGAATAATTCGAACTTGCAGTCCTCTATTCTGCAGACTTCTCCATTTGTGCTCCTCCCCACTCTCTCTCTCTGTAGTCTCTCTCTCTGTATATATATATTTTCTGATTTTGAAGTGTACAAAGCTTTAATCTTTGGCTTTATTTTATATGTGCACCCACAACCCAACCCACAACCACAAGCTTGCACCATGGCTTGGCTTAATGCGTTGGTAAAGACTACTACTAAAGCCTGTAACGCTCGATTCTTGGGATGAGACAGACGGGTCTCTCGGGTCCACCCACACCCCTCCTTTCCTCTGCTTTTTCTTCTGCGTTTGGAGTTTGCACCCTCCATTCAGCTCTGATTCACTACACTCATCTCCACCGTATCCCACTCTTCACTTCACTTCATCATAGGGCCCAAATCCTTCTTTCTTTCTTTTTTTTTTTTATAATAGAAAGTGACGACAAAATGTGATACGATTTGACAACCACCGTTACATAGGCCCTACCAGTATCATATGTTTCGTGCGGTATCATGGATTGCCCTTGTTATACTTCTTTACTCTTTTCACAAAAGGTGGCTCACGTTAGTAATGTGATAAATTATTATGAGAATTTATGGATATATGTATTTTTTTTTTAGGCCTTAATGCATAGATTAAATAGGATAGTATAAATAGTAAAATTCTGTGTATTTAAAAAAAAAAAAAACATTCTAACTTTAAAGAAGAAAATAAACTAATCACAGGGGGAAATTTATGCCTTTCAATCCCCCCAAAATGGTGAGATTGAGAGGGATAAATTTCCCCTCATAGTTAATCCATCTTTTTCTTATATTATTGTTTCAATTTAAAAAATAATATACATTTTTTTCCTTAAACACACATAATTTTGTTATTAATTTATCCTATCATCTCTAATCCTATGCACCAAACAAGACCCAAGTATATTATATTATACAAGATTGTAATAGATTAGGTTCGATTGTACAAATTGAGGAAGCTGGATAATTTTAGAAAATTTTTATTTGAACACCTATTTCTTCTCACTATACATTCTCTTCTTTTCATTTAGTTTGTGAATTGCCATATATGGGTTCTCTGCTATTGTCAGTTGATCTCATAGTAATCAATTAAAACTACATCATTTTACAGTGCATGACTAATTATAACTGTTCATTTTTTACATCACTCTTTAAAAACCATCTTCTTCTTTCAAGTTAAAAAATAATATTCATCTTTTTTCTTAAACACACATAATTTTATTATTAATTTATCCTATCATCTCCAATCTTATGCATCAAACGAGACCCAAGTATATTATATTATACAAGATTGTAATAGATTAGGTTTGATTGTACAAATTGAGGTAGCTGGATAATTTTAGAAAATTTTTATTTGAACGCCCATTTCTTCTCAGTTTTCACTATACATTCTCCTCTTTTCATTTAATTTGTGAATTGACATATATGGGTTCTCTACTATTGTCCGTTGATCTCATAGTAATCAATTAAAACTACATCATTTTACAGTGCATGGCTAATCATAACTGTACATTTTTAGATCACTCTTTAAAAATCATTTCTGTAAAAAACTAACCAAATCGAAAATTATTTGATTATGTAACTATTATTAAATAAATAGACAATGTCTAATTGTTACCAAAATTGTATATTTATTTTATAATAATTACATGACTAAACAATTTCTGATTTAGTTATTCTTTACAAAAATGATCTTTAATGGGTGATCTAAAAAATAAACGCTACTGATCTAAACTGTAAAATAACATAGTTTTAATTGATTAGTATAAAATTAGCACACATTAGATTAGAAAAGAATTTGGATCTTGAATTGACAATGTAATCCAATAGCACAATATCATAAGTGGCAACTATTAATTTATAAAAAATATATTAGTTTAAAAAAAAAAAATCAGACTGTGCCTCGTCCACCAACATGGTCATCGACGTCTCTTAAGTCAGATAGGGAGGGAGCATGAAGAGAGAGAAAGTGGGGAAGAAAAAATAAAGAGTGAGAGAGAGAGGGAGAGATATGAAGGGAGATGGTCGGCCGGTCAACTGGTGGGGCTGCTAAGTGGAGTGAGGAGGGCAGGGGTGGCTGGATGAGTTTGGTTTTCTTGTTCATTTTTTCTTTAATTTGAGTTATTTAAGAATGTTGGAGGTATGTAATGAAAAATTGTATAAAAATAATGTGATACGAGTCTGTAGTGAGAAATAGTCTAGCCTTCATAAAATATGTCATTTGATGAAAATTTCATTAATCTAAAATTGTATATTATTTAACGACGTACCAAACATGAATAAAATTGTTAGACATCCCTCCTTATTTGGAGGAGGAAATAAAAAGAAAAAAGAAAAAGGATTGGTTGCAAACCGTATAAGTAAATTCACTTTGCTTAAAATAAAGAGAGGCTTTGCCTCTTTCGTGCATGGCCATCAATTTCATGCATGAATGGCCTATATAAGGTACCATTCTTATGCATTCAAATAATTCAAGAAGTCATCGAACATAATCCTCCCTTTGAGAGAAAAAAGTGAGAGAGTTCGAGAGAAATAAATCCTCACAACTTGTGTGAGAGAAAAATTTTCTTAAGTAATATCCAAGAGAGAGTTAGCCACTTCGGTGAGATTATCTTTGTAACCCATTATTTTTTGTGAAAGAAGTTTTTATGTCCATAAACTTTGGTGTCACTTGATTTCCTGTTTATTCAATTATTGTTAAGAGCTAGCCTATTTTAATTACACAAGGGTGTGAAATGTTTGATCCAGGGATCACTAAATTATTTATTAGTATTATTATTTGTCATCTTTCCCAACAAGTGGTATTAGAGCATAGCTCATTATTCGTAGTATCTTGTGTATATCAAAATGGAGGAAACATCAACATCATCGTCAACAACAATGATCAAACTGACTTCCTCAAATTACTCCATATGGAAGTCAAGAATGAAGGACATCCTCTTTTGCAAAGATTTGTATGAACCTTTTAAAAATGAAGGGCAAAAACCTGAAGGGAAATCAGACAGGGATTGGGACATCCTAAATAGAAAAGTTGTTGGACAAATCTGACAATGCATTGATCAAAGTGTCTTTCATCATGTGGCACAAGAAACCGTTGCCTATTCATTATGGACAAAGTTAGAGTCCATGTATAAGAGAAAGACCGCACAAAATAAAGCTTCATTGATCCGCTGATTGGTCAACTTGAAGTACAAAGATAGTCGAAGTGTTTCTGAACACTTAAGCGACTTCCAAGGCTTGGTGAACCAATTGACGAATATGAAGTTGGTGCTTGATAATGAATTACATGCACTATTGTTACTCAGCTCCTTGCCAGATAGTTGGGACATGTTGGTGGTGTCATTAAGCAACTTAGCTCCTCAAGGCATTCTTACATTAGACATAGTAAAAGACAGCATGTTTAATGAAGAAGCTAGAAGGAAAGAACAAGGACTATCGATCGAGTCAGAGGCTCTTGTCGTCGAACACTGTGGAAGAAACAGTAATCGAAAACTCCACAACCGAGGCAAGCCAAGGGATCGGTCAAGGGGTAGGTCCAAGACAAGGAGAAACCTTAAATGTTACCACTGTGGTAAGCCATGCCACATAAAGAAAGAGTGTAGACAGCTCAAAAGAGAGCTAGAGAAGAATGAAGCCAAAAACACGGCTGCCACTACCTCTAATGGAGATGAGGTAATTATAATTTGTGATGATGGTTGTGTTAACTTAACATCATAAGATACATGTTGGATAGTTGATTCCGGTGCATCCTTCCATGTAACCTCCTCACGAAGGGACTTCTTTACATCTCACACCAATGGAGATTTTGGTAATGTTAGGATGAGCAATGATAAACTATCCAAGATCATGGGAAAAGGAGATGTTTCCCTTGAAACCAACATAGGTTGTCGCTTGGTTCTCAAGGATGTGAGACACGTTCCAGATATGCGTCTCAATTTGATCTCTACCAGAATCCTAGATGATGAAGGCTACACCAATGTCTTTGGTGAAGGGAAATGGAAGCTCAATAAAAGTTCTCTAGTGGTAGCTCGAGGAAAGAAGAAGAACACCCTTTACATGACATATGCAAAAGTCAATAATGGGTATGTGGATACCCTCGGAGAAGACTCATTAATTGAGCTATGGCACAAACGACTCGGTCACATGAGTGAAAAAGGACTTCAGATTCTAGCTAAAAAAGAGGCACTAACCGGGGTAAAAGGAAAATGTATGCCTCTAAAACCATGTACACATTACTTAGCTGAAAAACAACACAGAGCTTCATTTCATCACAGGCCTACAACAAGAAAACCCAATGTTTTGGATGTTGTATATTATGATGTTTGTGGTCCTATGACCACTAATACTCTTGGAGGTGCAAGGTATTTTGTTACCTTTATTGATGACCATTTCAGGAAAGTTTGGGCATATGCGCTCAAAACAAAAAATCAAGTTTTTGACATATTCAAACAATTTCATGTCAGTGTTGAAAGAGAAACTGGCAAAACCTTAAAATGTATCCATACAGACAACAGAGGAGAATACATGAGAGCTTTCAAAAATTACTGCAAAAGTAATGAGATTAGGCATGAACGATCTGTTCCAAAGACTCCTCAGCATAATGGAATAGCTGAGAGAATGAACATGACAATTATTGAAAGAATTAGAACAATGTTATCTCATGCCAAGTTTTCTAAGAGTTTCTGGGGTGAAGCTATGATGACTGCAGTTGATTTAATCAACCTTTCTCCATTAGCTCTGTTGAATGGTGATGTGCCAAATAAGTTCTGGAGCGGCAAAGACGTTTCCTACAATCATTTGAAAGTGTTTGGTTGTAGAGCATTTGTTCATATTCCCAAATATGAAAGAACTAAGCTCGATGTCAAGTCAAAAGAATGCATCTTTGTGGGATATGGTAGTGAAGAATTCGGGTACAGACTATGAGATCCTATCAACAAGAAGATTATCAGAAGTAGAGATGTTGTCTTCTTCAAAGATCAGAATATTGAAGATATTCATAAAGGTGAAAATTCTGCTAATCCCAAAGAATATCCTATTAATTTGGAACCAATTCCTCCTCTTACTGAGCAAAATAATGGGGGAGATGCAATGGAAGATGCTGGAGATGATGCATATGATCCTCCAGTTGATAATGATCCAATTCATGATCAAATTGATGGTACATCAGATGATTCGATAAGTGATGATCTAAATGATGAAGTAGCTGATGATAATGAGGAAGAAGATTAAGCTCCTTATCGACAACCATTTATCGATCCTCAGCTACGATACTCAACCAGGGTACGAAAACCCTCAAGCAAGTACCCTGTAAGTAAATTCGTTCTACTCATCGACGGGGGAGAACCTGAGTGCTACGAAGAAGCTCTAACACACGAGCAAAATGGGGGAGTGGTTGAAAGCCATGCAAGAGGAAATGAAATCCTTGCATGAGAATCACACATATAATTTGGTGAAATTACCAAAAGGTAAAAGAACACTCAAGAACAAATGGGTGTACAAGTTAAAGACTGAAGAAAACAGCTCACAACCAAGGTTCAAGGCAAAGCTAGTTGTGAAAGGCTTCAGTCAAAAGAAGGGAATTGGCTTTGAAGAGATTTTCTCACCAGTGGTGAAGATGTCATCCATCAGGGTTGTACTTGGTTTGGCTGCAAGCTTAAACCTAGATGTTGAACAGCTTGACGTGAAGACAGCTTTTCTTTATGGTGATTTAGAAGAAGAAATTTACATGGAGCAGCCATAAGGATTCAAAGTCAGAGGAAAAGAAGATTTAGTCTATCGACTACAGAAAAGTTTTTACGGACTAAAACAGGCACCTCGACAATGGTACAAGAAGTTCGACTCCTTCATGATTGAGCATGGATATCGAAGGACCACTTCAGACCATTGTGTATTTGTGAAAAGATATGATGATGGTCAGTTCATCATACTACTTCTATATGTTGATGACATGTTGATCATAGGACAAGACAGTGACAAGATTAGTAAACTAAAGAAAGAACTAAACAAGTCCTTTGCTATGGAGGATTTAGGACCCGCAAAACGAATTCTCAGTATGAATATCTCTCGTGATCGAAAAAATAGAAAGTTGTGGTTATCACAAGAAAAGTATATCGAGAAGGTACTGAAGCGGTTCAACATGGATAGAGCAAAGCCAGTTGCTACTCCACTTGCAAGTCATTTCAAGCTTAGCTCTAAGCAGAGTCCTACAAGCAAATAAGAAAAGGATAAGATGACCAAGGTGTCGTATGCCTCAACTATTGGTAGCTTCATGTATGTTATGGTGTGCACAAGACCAGACATAACACATGCAGTTGGTGTTGTTAGTAGATTCTTGTCTAATCCAGGAAAAGAACACTGGAATGCTGTAAAGTGGATTCTCAGATATCTCAGGGGTACTTCCAAAATGAGTTTATGCTTTGTAAGTGGCAAACCTGAACTGATTGGCTACACAGATGCAAACATGGCTGGAGATATTGATTCCAGAAAGTCTACTTCAGGATACCTGATTTCATTTTCAGGGGGAGCTGTCTCATGACAGTCAAAGCTACAAAAACGTGTTGCTTTGTCTACAACAGAGGCAGAATTTATTGCAGCTACTGAAGGTTGCAAGGAAATGTTGTGGATGAAACGATTCCTACAGGAATTGGGACAACAACAACAGAAGTACACACTGCATTGTGATAGTCAAAGTGCAATCCATTTGAGTAAAAATTTGAGTTTTCACTCGAGATCAAAGCACATAGACGTGAGATATCACTGGATACGTGATGTGCTAGAATCCAAGCAACTACAGCTTGAGAAAATCCGTACTGATAACAATAGTTCAAATATGATGACCAAGTCTTTACCTAAGGACAAGTTCGAGTACTGCAGGAAAGCAGTAGGCATGATGGAGCCCTCCACCTAAGTCAGGAGGGGGAGATTGTTAGACATCCCTCCTTATTTAGAGAAGGAAATAAAAAGAAAAAAGTAAAAGGGTTGGTTGCAAACCGTATAAGCAAATTAACTTTGCTTAAAATAAAGAAAGGCTTTGCCTCTTTCGTGCATGGCCATCAATTTCATGCATGAATGGCCTATATAAGATATCATTCTCATGCATTCAAATAATTCAAGAAGTCATCAAAAATAATCCTCCCTTTGAGAGAAAAAAGTGAGAGAGTTCGAGAGAAATAAATCCTCACAACTTGTGTGAGAGAAAAATCCTCTTGAGTAATATCCAAGAGAGAGGTAGCCACTTCGGTGAGATTGTCTTTGTAACCCATTATTTTTTGTAAAAGAAGTTTTTATGTGCATAAACTTTGGTGTCACTTGATTTACTGTTTATTCAATTGTTGTTAAGAGCTAGCCTATTTTAATTACACAAGGGTGGGAAAAGTTTGATCCAGGAATCACCAAATTATTTATTAGCATTATTATTTGCCATATTTCCCAACAAAAATATACTCATGATTTTTACATCATATACATAAAATTGTATGGTCATATATATTGGTATTGTAACTATAGAGTAATTTTCACAGTCAAATCATATGGCATCTTATATGGTCATAGTTGTTAATCAAAACCGTTGAGTAGATAGAATAACAAAGATTGCCACAAAATAAACACTACCTAAAGAAACACACTATCTAAGATATCATAATTTTATGTCTTCCCACAAAACAAACACTACCTAAAGAATAAAGGTTAATTGTTTTTAGGGTTAAAATTGGTGGAATAATGAGGTTAGGACTAGATATATTCAGAATTTGATTACCTATAATGTTAAAAATTAAAATAAAGATTGCCAATGGTTTCAAACTTTTAATGATGATGTATTATGTATACGAAGTGCACAGGCTCAGATGGTCCTCATGGGTGGGTAGTACGTACTTATGGATATGGTCTTGTTGGATTTGTGGGGCAATAATACTCAACAGGACAAACAAAACACACAAGAAGCAGTGATTGTCTATAATGACATCCTGGACTTGGAGGAGAACTGGGTCCCACTCCCTAGTACATGTTGATGGTGGGAAATCAACTGAATCTGATCAATACCCACTCATTCTATTTTGGACGGTTGTGATTGGTGGAGGGTTGGGTTTGATTATTGATTGTTGATTATTAACTTATTTTCATTATTAAATTGACTATCCAATAAGTAGAAACTAGAAAGGTGTCCTGGCCAAAAAAAAAAAAGGTAGAAAGGTATATAGTCTGTTTGTTAACTTTGTTTGATATGCTTAGGTGTTCTACACTTGTACTTCCCTTGTTAGCTCGTCGCCAATCCCAGACCCACGTTTCAGATCTGCTTGCGACTTCAACTACAATACTTCATTATAAGAGATCAACGGTCGGCTGGAACTGTCCACCACTATGACATCTCTTTCAGGGGTCCCTTCACAAACTATCCTTAAACTAGATTCATGGTAAATTCACTATATTAGAAAAGCAAACGTCTATCCTTGAGTTTACTTATGCCTTATTCACGCAAATATCTTTTAAAAGTACTTTTTATTCTTATTTTATTTTTTAAAATTTTAATTTTTTTATTTTAATTTCTGAACTTTACGAATCTCATATTTCGTTAAATCCATCAATAACTCCATTAAAAAATCTAACCTATCACTTACATGAATAAGCAACATGTCAACTTTTTTTACGAAGTCATTAATAGACTTGATGAAATATGACTAGTAAAAAGGCTTGTAAAGTTCAAGGGACAAAATGAGAATATTAAACTTTAAAGAGACAAAATGAGAATGAAAGTTACTTTCAAAGGGTATTTGTACAAATAAGCCTTATTTGAAACTAGCACGATAGTCAATGACGAATCCAGATCCCTAAGCCGGGAGGTCATGGTGATAAAGTTATAAAAAAAAATTTGGATGACAATAACAATGAAAATTAAGCGATAGTACTTTCATTCATAATTCACAGTAAAACAATATTACAAACTATAATTGTCCACGACGAGGTTTTATATTTTGAAAACGTATCATTATAGTTTCATTATCAAAAAAAAAAAAAAAACATTTTTTTCAATATAAAAAATCAAGTTATAACTTAACCATTAATCTCCCATTATATTGCGGAGTGGACCCTTAATAACATTCATGGCAGAAAAGTCCAATAATCAAATAAATATGGGTTAATTACAAAAAAATATCTCAATTATTTTTTCAAACTTTATACCTTATGTTAAAAAAGTTGCATTAAGTACCCCAACTACAAATTTGTGTTAATAAAGTGCCTCTGTTAATATAGTCGTTAAAAAAATCGTTATCTTATGACACGGCAATAAGGTGGCACCCACGAATCCCCCCACTTGCCTTTTAAAAATAGTCACTTAAAAAGAAAAAAAAAAACATATAAAACCTTTTAAAATTATGTAAAATACAATAAATAAAAAAATTTGAAAGAACTCAACATGAGGTGCAAATCCCACCCTAGTACCCCACCCATTCTTCCTCTTCTTTTGCTTCTACAACTCCACCATCACAAATAAAAAAAAAAAAAAAAAAAAGAAAAGCAGAACCAAAGGGTCTGCTCCGGGGGGGTTTTTCATCAAACACTTGGTTGGCTTAGGGGTCAAGGCGGCTGGGCTTAGGGTTTCGCCGGGGAAGGGTCACTAACGTTGAGGGGTCACCCGGACCCCCTACCTCTGAACGTGGATCCGCCCCTAACGATAGTACTCAGTAAATTACAAAATAACCCTCCCAAAACAAAATTCAAGCACTACTCATATCGTGTTGTGTCACCCTTTAATAAATAAGTCGTGTTTGTGTCAAATTAAATTAACAAATGTTGCGGCGTAAACATTTGTGTTTTCTTTTTTATTACGATGTGTCATGTTAGCCAAAAACATGACCCAAAAATGCAAATTGTTACTCTTCTTTAAATTGTATATAGTACCTCTTTAAATTATCTTGCCTGTGACAACATTCGTGGCCAAATTGGAATCTTCAATTTAACTATTTCTATATGTTCAACTAACAAATTATACCCAAAACAATGATAAACAAGAACTACAAAATGCATTCCCCTTGCATGAGATCGAAACTAAAACTGTTTAAAAAATTTCTATTCCAATATACAAATGTAAGTTTGCACGCCATGTATTTGACCCGGAGCATGAGCTCAAAGAACTCAAAAGGGAGAGGACCACTTGCCTTGGATCTTGGGCAATGAGTCAAAATTATGACTCATGAGAAGATGCTGTGATATGAGTACTATAGTCCATAGACCAACATAAATAGTAGTACTCTCTTCATGGATGGTTTTGGTGGCATGCTCACAAAACTCCACAATACAATAAATGCATCAAATCATTGCTCCCACAAGGAAAAAATAATAATTAAAATGAGCTAGCTAGAGATGGGCTTGTGGGAGCATGGGCTTGTTTTGTTTTGGTACAAAGGGGTTGGGATTTTTGCCCATTTCCATGGCAAAAAGATATAGTAGATTAGGGACAACATGGGATATATACTATGATAGATGGGCAAGCTTTGTTTTGTTTTGGGGTCTGGATTTGTTTTGTCACCAAATAAAAAATTGCACTATGTAGAGTTTGTGGGACAAGAAAGAGGGATATTTGAGAATAGAAGAAAGGGGGTGGTGGTGATGGATGTGTAAGGTGGAGGGAGTTTCCCAAGTAAAAATGTTTTGGCCAATTGAGTAGGAGCAGAGTGCGTGTGGTGGGGCCCAAGTTCCACATACATATATATATATATATATAACACATTCCAAGGTTGCACATTTTGCACTGCATGCTCTCTAATATTGGTGCCTATAATTCCACCCATCTCAATGTTGGGTGCTTTGGCGTTGGGGACATTGTGTTTCAAAGTATGAATCAAGTTGAATAATATATAAAGAAGTGTATGTATGTTAATTGTGTATGGTTATACTGTATATCAGACCCAACCAAATTGCCTTTACTTGAACGTGCATTTGCAGCAGCAGCACATCCCCCATGCACAGATTAATTGTGTGCTACTTCCTATCATCATGTGTGAGAGTGACAGTACTGTGACGACCTATATATCCTTCAATTTCTTATGAATCATATTTATCAAACCAAAACATTTTATGGGGTACAAATGGTTCTTATACGGCAGTTTATCAATCATTTTCTCTTTCTAAATTAAAAATGTCTGTCACGTCTCATGGTCCACTTTATGATATTTTAATATTTATGTTATGAAGTTAATTTAAAGTATATTTTAAGATGATCATATATAAATGATGGATTGAATTTTTAAATAAAGGGGTTTAATTTTAAATTTTTAGTTTATATATGGGTTAATGACTTAATTCAAATAATTCCACCCTACAAATCTACAATGTCTCAAGGTCTATTTTGAGATGATAATGTAAAAGTGGTGGGTTTAAATGAAGAGAGATTAGTTTAAAATTTTTAGCTTACAATATATGTGAGTTAACTCAAATATGACAATTAATTAACGAATCATGTAAAATAGTTGATAATTATTCAACAAGAATACGACCTGCAAATACTCCCGAGACATAAACAAAGACAAGGATAACTTTTCTAGAACAAAAGGGACTCTAGAAATCTAAAAGACCTGGCCGTTTTGATTCTTTGGAGCAACTTGATGCATTTAGTACGTAGAGGATTATTAATCTCAGACCCAAATTAAAAGACATCAAATAAAAGGAAATTATGTGTTTTCTTCATGTGGACATGTACACAGACCATTCGACCTTTAATTTGCAGAGGATTCTTAATTTATTGGGAATCTTGGGAGGGTGATGGTTCAGAATTTATTGGGTATGGTTAAAGGAATTAATTAATAGTGTGTGTTCTGACACATATATATATTAACCCAACTATGGAACAAGGAAGCTACCATAACAATTAACAATGACATATGCCCACCACCAGCATTCATGGTTTTCGATCCTGTTAAGATTTTCTTATATTATTTAATATGCTCTATTCTTTTTTTTTTTTCTTAGAAATATTCTTGCACCAAAAAAATATAAACACTATACACAACATACTGAAAATAGTTTACCTACAACTACAACTGAGATAGTGACGTGACATAGGAGTGAGTTTGAAAACCAAAAAACCGACCGAACCAAACAAAAAAGTTCATTTTTGACCAAAAAACTGAACCGACCGTCCTTTAGGTTTAGTTTCAGAAAACCGTAAAAACCAAACTAAACCAATGGCCTAAAAAATTACTGAAACGGCGCCATTTTGGTTTTAGAAACCTATCTCCCTTAAATCTCCCCCACCCTCTCATTCTCTCGTTTTACTCACTCTCTCACCCTTTTCATTCTCTCAGCGACTCAACTTGTGAGTGTCGACCATCCCTCCACCTGAGAGTTTGTAACCATCGTTGACCGTCCCTCGGCTCATTCTCTCTCTGATTCTCCCTCACCTCACGGCCTCACTCAAACCCACCCCTCACGAAGTCTGAAGTCAGTCTTCCTCCTCCTTTTTCTATTTCATCTCCTTCAATTCCCCCAATTTTCATTTTGGGGGTTTAAAGGAATTTAGAAAACCCTAATTTCATTTTTTGGGGTTCTTGAATTCCTCTCATCAATCCTGAATTTTAGCCCACTACCAAGCAAAACTTTCAAAATTAGGAATGATTTTGAAACCCTAACCGAAATTTTGTTCAATGTGAATTCAACCCACTAACCAATTTTTTATTTTCCGACAGTTGACATTGTTGACTTGAGGAATACGAGGATTGAGATTGCTTTTAGACTATAATGTTAACTTTGATTTTATGTTGCTTTTTTTTTTTTTTTTTTTTAATTTTTTGGACTACAATCTTAATGAATTTATAGTTTCTTTAATTTCTTAGTTGATGCATTGAACTTCCATCAATAGTTTAGGATGTAGAGACTTCAAAATGTGCCCACAAAAAAAAATTGAAATTTTCAAATTTTTGGACATTTGGACATTTGGAATCTAAATGTTAAAACATGGAAGAAAAAAAAATGTTCTAGCCCAAATTGATTGAACCAATCTAACCGAACCGAATTGATTCCTTGCAATAACTTCGGTCTGCGGTTCAGCCTTAAAACTGAGCCAAATCGAACCGAACTCACTTCTAATGTAACAGTCCAACATGAGAGAAGCAAGTCCAACATGGGCCATAACTCAATGTTTTAATCATTCATTCTCTCATGTTGGGAATGCTACATCAATATCTGTATTGTAGATAAGTTCTTCTCCAATATGTTTGTGATTAAGGACATTAATTTACTTATAATTTTTATAGTTAATCTTAAAAAACTTGCAATAAATTTTATAATGAGAACATCATGATATTGTAATATAATTACAACCATATTTTTTAGTTATTATGGTTGTTTTGTCGACGAACAATGAGTATTTTAACGCTCGACATAAATTCTTTAAACACTTATAAATGAATTTGGTTGTTCTTTTTCTAGAGGATTGATATTTTATGCAGGTCTGTTAACTTGATATATATACGGTGATAGATGTCTAATATAGTATTCCTTTGAACTTGTCATTTAACCTTATCTATCATTGACCCAAATTTGATTCATTTAACGATTAGAAATATAAAAGTATTACTTTTTTCTTTTTGGGTATTTTTTTAATAATAAAAAAATATTTGCAAATACTAGATACTAAGCCAATTCTTCCAACAACAAATTTGTAGTTGTCCTAGATACTGCATTCATGGGTCAACGCACGCGCGCGTGCAATTCGGTCACAGTGATCCTGCTCTCTCCTTGGCATGTAAATGCATTCCTTCTCCATGTTCTTTTCTGCATCATCAATTCATTACTATTGTTATTTCTATACAGTTTTCTGTTCCTTTACTGAAGGGGTTTTTGTGTCTATCCAGTATATACAGTTCTTCAGGCTTTGAGCTAATGGGCAAATGAGTAATTCCTCATTTTTTTCTGAAGCTCTTTGTGTGTGTGTTATTTTTTCGTATATAATTTACCAAAGGAAGTTAAATATATGTGGACTCTAGCAAGTCTCACATGTAATTAATATTTTTTGTCTGATATTTGATATGTTATATGATTAGACTATCTCAATTCATACCACATATTTATATAATAATCTATTTTAATTAGGTATTTAGATTGACACTAAACAGTCCGTAAAGAGAACATTTCTTTTAACCTTATGTATATTGTTGGATGGAATGGTGTGAGCACCCTTTAATCGAAAGTCATTGCCATTAATCATTGGCCTATAGGCATGTGACTTCCCTCCTTCCAAGAAATTTTCGAGAATTAAGCCATTGTTGGTACCTTTAGACAAAAAAAAAAAAAAAAGCCATTAGGGTCTTGTGATAGAATTAGAGCATACAACCCAAAATTAATTGATAATGGGTGAAGAGGCCCAAAACTTATAAGCACATATGCTAAGCTTTAGTTTTCCGATGTAGGACATTACTCCACATTATTTTCAACACGCCCCCGCACGTATGACGAGATTTTTGAGCCTTACACGTGAACAAATTATATTGGGTGACGTGAGAGCACGTGTAGCCATTGGGCCTTACACGCGGATAACCAAGCTCTGATACCATGATAGAATTAGAGTATCCAACCCAAAACCAATTGGCAATGGGTGGAGAGGCCCAAGACTTATAAGCACATATACTAAACTTTAGTTTTCCGATGTGGGACATTACTGCACATTACTCTCAACACCTTAGTACCTCATAAGTCTCGTATCTATTTCTCAAGAGCATATACAAGAAGAACACTAGCAGTTAGCATTACAAACAACTCATGGGGAGCTAGCATTCTCACCTAAAGTCATGATTAAATACACCCAAAAAAAAAAAAAAGGAGAGTGCAAGAAATATTTAGTGAAAAAGATGATATCTATGTGTGTTACTAATTTGCCCTTTTCAATCCTAATGGGCCATCGGAAAGGCCAAATGTAATCAGACTAAATGGCATGACCTCTGCTATAAAAATGCAAGAGTACTTGTGTCTATACAATACTTTGTGAGTAGACTACATCTTGGAGTAGGAATAGTAGTAGTACTGGGGCCAGATCCAGAAGCCTGTCAAAAAGAAACGTTATGGATGCCTTGGCTGGCTTTTGGTTTTTGTTGCATAAGATGTTTCATCTTTCAAAACCACACATCAAACATGAATTTTCATTTCCTCTAATCACTTTCTTTTTGCGTTTTTTAAGAGTAAAGCTAGAGATATATGAAAATGGCAAGACTGTCAAAAGTGGAAAAATCTTTGGCAATTGGCTAGTGTCAGATTTCCCCTTAAAACAGCTACAAAAACTGCAGGAGGAGCTGTCAAAATACAAACCCTTGTCCCTCCTAGGGTGAAAAAAGTGCAATGTCATAGCCAAATTAACCAAAGGATATAATTGGAAATTTCCTCTCTAACGGATGTCTATATGTATTTGTATTTATTTTTTTTCATCACTTGCTAGCTATTCTAGTCTTGTATTCCTGGAAAGCCATGTTTGGGGTCCAACCAAAATTGTCCAATATTGATGAGTTGATGATATGATTTTGCAAAGCAGAAAGAGAGAAAAGAGAGGTTCAAATTTGTTACTGGTGGAGTGGTGGTGCGGTGAACTAAACACTATGCACCATAATGTGCAGCTTCATTATGGGGAATACATGGTGGTGGTAACACCCTTGTAGAGGATTCCATTGAGCTCCAATTTAAAAGGTCTCTATTCATTGGGTTTTTGGCCTTGGTCCACGTTAGCAGCAACCAAAAGATTCTAATAAGTAGCCAATGCATGTTCAAAGATTCAAAAATGCAGGGTGAAGTAGGCCCCCAATAAGAATCCAATAGCAAATAATTGTTAAAATCCCCTCATGATTTATTAGACTATTATCATTATGACATAGTACTGCCTTCCATATAAATCCATTTCATGTACACCCTACCACCACCTCCCATCAAGAAAAATTAAGGAATCATAGCAAAAAAGAAAGAAAGGGAAAAGGAATAATTTGAGTTGGGGAATGCAATTCATTGCTCTAGAGTAGTACCAGAGGTACTTTAAAAATCTTATTTGTTCATAATATACCACATTAGTGGCAAAGAATAAAATTTCGAGTTTCGAGGAAATTTCGACGGAAATTTCGAAGATTTTTAAATTTTGACAGAAATTAAACGGAAACAACGGAAATTGTTATCAAATACGAAAATTTTGAATGAAACTTTATTATATGTTTATTTAACATATTATCTACTACATTGATAAAAAACATTAAAGAAACAAAATTATATAATAAGTTTCATGTGATATAAAATGAATATAATGCGTTTTGAAGACAAATACCGTTAAATAAAATTAATATAATTAATAAATGAAATTAATATATTCTTTATACTCTATAATCTATACACGAAATCCTAATACTAAACCCTATATACCCTAATACTTTTTATACTCTATAATCTATACACTAAATCCTATATACTTTATAATCTATATTTTATATTATTTAAGATATCATATATGATATTAGGGTTTAGACTCTTTAGGGTATTTTTAATCATTTTTTACATAAAAATATATTAGAGTTTACTGATTTAGAGTTTCAAAACAACTAAATGAAATCCCAAATCATTTTTTTTCTTTCCAATTGTCCAAAAGCCCAAAGAGTCAAACACCAATCAAAAGAAAACTTTTTTTGTTTTTGTTTTTGTTTTTTTTTTTTGTTTTCCTTCATTTTCTTTCCCCGTGGCTCTCCTTTTCTCCTTTTCTACTTTTCTTTCCTTCCTCTCATTTCTTCTCTTTTCTTCTTCTACTGTGGCTGCTTCGCTTCTCTCTTTCTTCTTCTCCTGTGCTGCTACACTTCTCCTTTTCTACTTTTCTTCCTTCCTCTTTCTCTCTGCATCTCCACCCTCAACCTCATCTCTTTCTCCCTCCCTTCTTTCTCCCTCTCATCTCCCCTTGCCGTCGCTCCCTACAGCCGAAACCCACCGAAAATCAATTCAGTCCAGCCCTCATCTCTTCCTCCCTCTATCTCTTTCTCCCTCATCTCCCCCATGCCGCCCTCTCTTTCTCCCTCGATCTCACCGGCCGAAAATTTTGCCAAAATTATCACGAAAAATTGAGGATGATGAGTTTCGATTTCGATCCCCTCTAAAATCGAAATTTTCGGCAAAATTTTGTCGAAAATTTTGAAATTTAAACCCTTGATTAGTGATAACTACAAATAAAAATAGTAGTGCCTCTAGTATAAGTGATATTCCAAAAATGCTCACTTAAGGAACTAATTTGTAGGACAAACACTTAAGGGTTAGATTCACTTTAATGTTCATTAATTTTCAACTTTTTTTTAAAACGACAATATATCCAAAAGTTTGGTTCATTTCAATATTTATTTATTATAAATCTTGTGCTAAATTAAAAGATTAAAAGTATTGTCCATCACTTATCCATAAAATTAAGCCACTTAAAATGTGTAATTTTGAGTGATACTCAAGGTACACGATGTAAAAAAACTTAATCTTAGTTGAATTTTATAGCAATTATGTTTACCTCTTCCTATTGTTTTTTCTTGAATTACCTGCCGTGTGAGTATGTGAGTGTTGTGTTTTTTATCTCATTTTTGTTAAACATTAAGCCTCGAGAATTTTTGTCATTTTTTCATTTCAAGGGCAATGGACTAATAATGGCAATGGCACTCTCGTATGTTCACTTCACCTTCCCATTTCCATCTCTGGACAAAAACAAATATGTCGGCATCAAAAGGCACCACAAACTTTTTTCATCATCCACCCTAAAGCAAACCTGTCAGAACTCAAAAACACAAACTACTTTCCTTTTGTTTTTTTTTTTTTTTTTTTGAGAGGGGTTGTCAGAAACACAAACTACTTTCACATCTTCCCCCTTTAATCATCACCCCACCCAAACCCTATAGCCCACCCTACACTTTTTTGTCAAGGGCAATTTCGCCACAAAAAACCGACAAGTTATTAAAAAAAACAAAAACAAACCTTGTCTTTTAGAGTTTTAGGTGTCTTATTGGACCCCACCACCAAAGCCCCATGGATTACATCCCAGTGGGGGCCCATCCGTACAGTGTGAATGGGCTAGTGTAGCAGGCCCATCAATAGCACTTGCATAAGCGAAATTGTGTTTGTGAATGAATATTCTTTGAAGTTGGGAGTTGTTTTTGTGAAAATGCCTCCAAACCTCAATCATGGAGGTGGCAAGAGAAAAAGATGCACATCATTTTCGTCAAAAGTGCATGAAACTTGAAAAGGGTTTTTTGCTTTTGCTTTATATGTTGTGTTTTTTTTTCTTGGAGATGACAAAAGGCTTTGGTTGTTGGGACCAAGAGAGCATGTATATTAGAGCGAGAGGTGATGTATGTAAGTGAGACTATGACCAAACGTTATCTTTTGGGGTTTCTTTGACTGGTATCTACATAGATGCCTGTCAAGCATAATCTTTTGAAGGAAACCTTTTAATCATACTGTTGAGTGTAAAATTTATTGAAATTCTTGTCCCTTTGCGCCATGACCAAAACATGGGATTACAAAAGATAAATTAAGAATATGTAATTATCTAGAGGTCTTATCTTTTTAAAATGGGGATCCTTAT
Organism: Dryas drummondii; assembly: GCA_003254865.1. Lineage (NCBI taxonomy): Eukaryota > Viridiplantae > Streptophyta > Magnoliopsida > Rosales > Rosaceae > Dryas > Dryas drummondii. The sequence goes on from QANW01004233.1 coordinate 882,062, forward strand.
GAACTACTATCTCATAGGATACAAGACTTTAGAGTAAAGATTGGGTATGTGGAGTCATTCAAAAATCACATGTATTCGGTGAACTCAAGTATTTTTATTTATGAGTGTTTGAATCTAGAATGTCCAACTTTATTATTCATCTCATGCTCATATTAACTTCATTTGTATCATTGATTGATTCCTTGATAACTTAAATTTTTGAGATTTATAATATTAGAGCTTTGGTTTCAGAAAAAGTTTTGAGTTAAAAAATCGATTCTCTATCGCTCACTTATCACTTAATTATCATGTTCACTTGTATGATAAACTTGCATGTGAGAGGTAGTGTTAGCTTCAATGCATAAATCTAAGGGTGTGTGATTGAAAGTGTGATGGATTCATAACATTTTTGACAAGATGAAAGGTGAATTCTTGTATTTACGATACATGGATAAAATTAAAACAAGCAAAAACAAGCACAACAGAAAATCTATTTCAATAATGTTGGTTCACTCCCTAATAATTTGAAAAGTACTTATACAGTTCAATGTATGAATACCATATAAGTTGAAAAAAAGTATTGATAAATAGCATCTTTCAAGTTAAAAGTAAAAAACAAAGAAAAATAAAGATAAAAAATAAAGAGTGTCGCTATTGGGATTCAATTTTTTTATTAGTAGTTCCAATACTTTAATAAAATATTAATTTTTAATTTTTAATTTTGTCCTGATGTAAATTTACTATAAAGGACAGATATTTAATTGTGTTGAAAATGCATGTCTGCCGGCTAATATTGATTGACTGATTATTGGAGCCATAAGAGCCCAGCTGGTTTGTTATGGGAAGAAACCTCTCAGCTGCTACATTTGGAGATTGATCTCCATTACTTTCCCACAAATTGGTGAGGCTTGGAGAGAATTGTTCCTTTTTGGTTTGCATGAGTTGGGGTTTGACGGTTCAGAAATTGGGGATGTAAAGTGTTTGATGTTATGCAAGCTGGAATTTCTCGAACTGGGTTTTGGAGCTGGTGGTGGTTTGGTTGGAATAAGTTGCAGAGTTGGAATTGGTTTTGATTGTTAACTTGGAAAAGGCCTAGTTGGTTTTGTTGATGAACATGGTGTTGTGATAAGAGGGTGGTGGCCAAGTTGAGGAGGTTTGGGTCCATTATAGGCCCAATTCTAAGCAGATTTGGGAGATTAAGCTGAGATGGTGATGATGATGAAGAGTTGTAGAGAGTTGAGCAGAGAACAGAGGAGAGTTCAAGAAGTTCAAGGCGTGGAGTATGATTCACAGTGTCAATCCCCATTTTCAGTAGCCTCTTTCTGACGGGGGTGTTCCAATAGTTCTTGATCTCATTGTCTGTTCCTCCTGGCAAGCGAGAAGCAATTGCAGACCACCTGGTTCTTCTGGCTACTCGCGAAGAACCCAAATGTTGAGCAAGAGATTCTCAAGGAGATCAACGAGAAGACTCCGCCGGGTTATGACGATGTGAAGGAGATGTTGAGTGTGTTCAGTATAATTGTTTGGTGTCCTGTGTTTAATTGTTGAGATTTAATAAGGTAGTTTAGAAAAACACGTAAAATATACTAATAAGTTTTAATATTTTTTAAAATAAAAATGCGTGTAAAATGTCTCTATGTTGAGGTACTCATATAAAAAATTGAATTTGAATAGTGACACCCAAAAATAAATTATGCTATGTAAATTGAAAAGCAAAAGGTGAGAGAAAAAATATTTGTGGCTATAAGTTTTTTCCGTCCTTTTTAGTCTAGTTCCCTAATGGATTTGAAAAATATTTCCAATGTGCTTGAAGCAAAATATATTGAGGGCTTTGCATTATGGGCCTGGCTACGATTGCATGCATATAAGTTAGTGTAATGGGCCGAGATCCAAGTCGTTAGTTGAAATAGGAGCAAGGCAAACAAGTACTTGGGCTTTGCATACGATTAGAAAACCAATCTGGAAGCCGAAAGGGAATTAACTAGGGGTGGACATAATAACCGACGCACCGAAACACCGAATCAAACCAATCGTAAAAAAGTTGAAAAATACCGAATTGACCAAAAAGTCAACACCGTAAGAGAAAACCGAACCAAACCGTATATGGACGGTTCCGGTTCCGGTTTCATGCTCATTTTACCCGAACCAAACCGTGTAATTTTTAAAAAATATAATTATATATTTTTATGCATATTTTATACATTTTTATACACATTTTTACATTTTTATTTTAGACCCTAAAATATATTTTATATAACCCTATGAATTTAATATTATATATAATAATGTTTTAGTATATAATTTTAGTTATATTTTATATAATAAAATTAGTATATTCTATTTTTATATACTCTATAGTCTATAGTCTATATAATAATGTTTTATGCATGTAGAGTTATATATAAACTTAGTATATAACTATATAGTTAGTAACTTAGTGTACAATAGTTGTATACATACTACAATAGTTATACATAACTATATATAATTATAGTAATATACTAGTATATACTATAGTAGTATATAGTTATATATATATTATACTCATTACTTTATAGTAGTTATATATAATCTTGTATATAGTTATAACTTATAACTTAAGCAGGTTGTATTTATTTTAAAATTTTAAGTACTAAGCAAGTTAAGCAAAGTTCAAAATTGTATTTGTATTTGTTTGATTGGTAGAATAGTTCAAAAACCCAATTGTGTGGTCAAAAAGTTCAAAAGCAAAATGTGAGTACTAACAAAATAATTGGGCTTAGGCCTACATTTTTTGGCCCAAAACCGTGCACGTTGCACATAACCAAACCGTTCTTGCAATGGTTTGGTTTGGTTTGGTTTTTTTTCACTTTATCCGGTTCACAACACCGAACTGCACAGATATAATACTTCTGGCGCGGTGCATGGTTCTCGGGGTGAACTAAGCCGAATCGCACCGTACCCACCCCTAGAATTAACAAAATGTTAAATGCATATTAGAAGGCTTACATGTATATTGTAAAAAAAAAAAAGGGTAGTACTTAGGTCACTCCCACCCCAAAATTACTTGTTAGGCAGTGCATGTTTAGGATCGAAATCGTTCATCTTTTAAATCACCTATTAAAGATTATCTTTGAAAAAAATCAATTTAATTGAAAATCGTTTGGTTATATAACTGTTATCAAATAAATGAACATTTTATATTAAAAAAGTGATTTCTTAACCAAATTGTCTATTTATTCGATAACAATTATATAACAAAACTATTTTTGATTAAGTTAATTTTTTGTAAATATGATCTTTAATAGGTGATTTAAAAAATGAACGATTCTGATCCTGAGTCTGCAATGCCGAATAAGTAGTTTTAGAGGGTGGTAGTGACCAAGTGGTACCCCTAGGGGTGACCCAGTATTGCCCAAATAAAAATATGCGTCTACAATGATAAAAGGCATATTATTAAAAGGACAGTACTTGGGGGTGACTCTAAGGTCATGCACCACCCAAAATTACAAATTCGGTAATATTGACGCACGATCGGAACTATTCACTTTTTAAATAACTTATTAAAAATCATCTTTGTAAAAAATCAAATCAATCGGAAATCGTTTGGTTATATAACTATTGTCGATTAAATAGAAAAAATTAATGATTTGGTAAAAAAATCACTCTTTAATTGAAAACCATTGATTTTTTCTACTTAATTGACAACAATTATATAACCAAACGATTTCCGATTGATTTGATTTTTTGTAGAGATAATTTTTAATAAGTTATCTAAAAAGTGAACGGTTCTAATCATGTGCCGACATTACCAAATTTGTAATAATAGATGATGAAGTGAACTTGGGATACCTAAAGGGTGACCCAAGTATTTTCCTTATTAAAAACTAAATTTTCTTTTTCATTTTACTAGTGTACTCATGTTTAAATACCATATTGTAACAGTTATATTAAGTGTAGTCATTTTTGGGTTTTCAAAAATTTTACAAACTTATAAATTTTGCTTTATATTCTATATATTCCTTAAAATATGTCTAACAATGATTATATTTAAAATATAGAACCTCATATTCTAAAATGTTAAATTATGTAAAAAATAGCCTAATCATGGTAAAATATCATAAAACAACCTACGTCTTAAAAAAAAAAAAAGTCATATTGAGGATATTTTATATATTTATAGATCATTATTGTAAAAAATTAGTCAAATCAGAAATTATTTGTCTATCTAACTTTGATAAAACAAATGAACAGTTTCATAGAAAATATTTGGTTCGTCCATTTATTTGATCAAAGTTAGATAGGTAAATGATTTCCGATTTGACTAATTTTTTATAAGGATGATCTATCAATGGAGATATAAAAAATAAATGGTTCAGATCGCTACAAAACTACTCGTGTGGGCCCCAATAGGGTATACCTCAATATAAATAAATTGAGATATACCTCAATAGAAGGAGTCTGTATATATATAATGAAAATATCTATTAAGTATAACTTGGTGTAATTTTGCTATGTGTTAATGGTTTTGGCACATATCACCTACCCATGTTGCTTCCAAGATTGCATACACATGTGACATGTATGCATGCATGTCAGATAGCTACAACTTTTTTTTTTAATCTGGTTCAGAAGTCTACAAATTTATATTTGATTAAGTAATTAACTGATGCAACTTGCAAATTACTGCTAGGTGTCCAAACATTTATTCCATTAACTAGAGACGGCCACACAACCAGACAAAAAGAGTTGACCATTATCAACACCTTTGTCGATCATTTGGACGATGACACACCTTAAATTAGCTTTCTTATTAATCCTTTTGTAGATAAATATCAAAAGCACATGTGGCATGCTACTTGTAACAAGACGATTGGCATGACGTGTCATTCTCTTAGCAAAGAGCCAAAGAGTAATGTTATAGTGTGAATATGTCTCTAATAAAAAAGTGAGACAAACTTTGTATAAATGAGTTTGGCTAAATGACACTTTTGGTCCTAAACTTTTATTTTTTGTGATTTTAGTTATGTATTTTTTATGTTCAAATTACTAAAAATTCAATGTGAAAGCATGTGTTTTGCATATGAATGATATTTTAAATATTTTAGTCTAAATGTCTATTTAAGCCCCTTCTTGCCATTTGATATATTTAGTTTAAAGTTAAAACTTTATATTTTTCCTTATTGATTGCATATAGGGTGGGCATGGGCTTATATAAGCATTAAGATGAAATAAAATGTTTGAAATGTATACAACAATATACGAGGGTAGAAAAACTATACGCTAAGTAGACATGTAAACCGGTCAACATTGTCAAAAATGGATTATCAGCCATATAGTGTATATATATATATTTTTTTTTTTGACAAATATGCCATTTAGTAGTTGTATGGCATATGTTTTTAACTTTTAAAGATATAATTAACAATTAATTAACTATTTATCTAGTGATATACTGATGTCTCTCCACTTTATTAAATTTACATTTCAAATTTGAATCTTCGTCTTGTTATATATCTGTATATATATATATGGTCTACAGTATGATATAAATAAATTCACGACTCACTCACGAGCCTTAGCTGGAGGGAAGCAAAAGGGTAAAGATTCTAAGTTCAAGTTTACCAGATAAAAAAAAAATAGTTTTATTGCTTGACAGATGGTAATCAGTCATAGACTCATAGGAAATATAAAAGAATTGAATTCAATATTGATAAAGAAAAGGAGATGAGGAAGAAAATTATGTCTTTAACACTTCTCTATGAGCTACACATGAATGTGGCCCTGAAATGAGCCATGTACAAAATTTGGTGGAGCTCTACACATGCTTTAAATTATAAGAAGACAAGGTCAGACTCAGAGGGATCAATTTACTATATTGATGTGTTTGTGCATCTTTGAATTCAAATTAGGTATATTCATAGAAAGGACAAGCCACCATGCCATTACAACATCCCATATGTCACAGACTCACAGACTAGTCACCTTCCCATTGATAAAACTAAAAATTAAATATATATTTCGGCGGCATTGATGATGGCACTTGTGTCCATTTGAGTCTAAAAAAATTCTTATTAATAAATTCACATATTCTAAAGAAAAATAACTATTAAAAATTAAAAATTATTGTTTGGATTACTATCATTGATTGCAATGGGTTAAATTTTGAAGTTTATAATATGTCTTGGTAGAGAAAGGATTTATGCTTTTTATTCATTTGTATTATGTAGGAAACCCATTATACAATACATGTACGTTTATCTTAAAAAATTGCATATACTTTCATCATTTCATGTATAATTGTATAAATTAAAAATATGATGAAAAATACATATTTAAAACTAATTTGCATATTTATTCCACGTGAGAAATGTTTATATTAATAGCAAAAAGCTCAAACTTATATATGTTTCTTTTCAAACTTTTGATGACTGAAACTTTTGAGGACATCAAGGTCTTGGTGTGACTGTGTAAGGGTGACAATTTGTATTATTAGGTTGCATTCGTGTTAAATAATAATCAGCCATAGCCTTCTTGTTTATTAAATCCAGTAAAATGAGTCCACACACATAATTTATTTGATCATGTCATATTTGTGATTCACATATATTATGAGCTAAAAACTTAAAACAAAGCTTCATTTATCTAAATCAAACTCGTCACTTATACATTGGGGGGGCTGTTCAGACCACCCAAACCTGCTAAATTGACCACCCCATTCAAATTTTTGCCCATTTTGCCCCTGCATAAAAAAAAACCCACCCCTCCAATTTCGGCCGGCCACCACTCCCCGCCGCCGGCGCAACCCACCCTACCCCCTCCCTATGGCCGGCGCGACCCCTCCTCCCCACCGCCGGCGCGANGGAGTGGTGGCTGGGGAGGGGTGGGGTCGCGCCGGCGGTGGAGAGGGGGTGGGGTTGCGCCGGCGGCGGGGAGGGGTGGCTGGCCAAAATCTGGAAAATGGACATGCAGGGGCAAAATGGGCAAAAATGGGCAAAATTTTAGGGGGTGGTCAACTCAGCAAAATAGGGTGGTCTGAATAGCCCCCCCTATACATTATTATCTTAATGTGCACATAAAAATATTTCATAATTTATTTTGAGACATTCAATTGTAGATTTTGAAGAATTGGAGAAATGACTTTTAGACATTCAAAAGTGTACTTTCAAAATAAAATTGCACCTAAACACATCTTAAAGCGCACCTTAAGGCATCTCAAAATATACTACCTTAGGGCATCTCAAAATATGCTTTGAGGCATCTAAAAGTGTAAGGTACTCATATGAATGAAAACTCATCCTTTTTTTTTTTAAACAAAGCTTTATTGAAGAAACTAAGAAGGACTACAATTAAAATATAGTTGTGAAAGCAACCAAGGAGGTGCTTCACGAACCCACTAATGCATACCAGTATACCACCACAACTTAATGCAAATTTCACAAGAAGATGGGCAGCCCCATTACAAGATCTAGGAACAAAGCCACAGCGTGCATTATCAACTGAAGACCATAACCTCTTCAAACATTCATAATTAATAACAACAAATATTCAATAATTTGGGGGGTTTTGGGTCTTTCAAATATTCATTTTATGAAGCAAAGACCATTTCATGGTCTTCTAATTAATAGGCTTACCAATGGTGTCCGAAACAATGGTAAACACTAAACAATAACAACAAAGAAAGAAATAAAAAGGAGAGGAACAAAAGCCCCAAAAAGTGTCTAGGTTCATCCTTGTCTTAAGCCGAAGATTGTACCTAATCAAATCCCTATAAATTAAGACCCAAACATGAATTCAGTCATGCTTTCCAACTCAAATTGCACCATTGCTCAGTTTGATAAGATTTCCCTTTGTCCTACCCGTCAAATAACTCTTTTGATTCTAAATTTTAAAATTCGCACTCCATTATTATTAATCCCCTGAATAAAAAAATCTCCCCCTTAATAATTTGATTCTTGAAGCAGAGGCAGAGCCAAAAACACACAAGCAGAGCAGGCCTTGGTCTCCACCTCCAATGGCGTCCATGGCCACCCTTTTCGCCAAAACCCCAACCCCATCTCCCTCTTTGCCCAAAACCTTCAATACCCATTTCACTCCCGCCCTCAAACTCTCGCTCACTCTCGGCTCCAGACCCAGAACCAGCCAGAGGCTCCGGATTTCAAACGGGTTGATCGACCCGGACGGCGGAAAACTCGTCGAGCTCTTCGTCGAGGAGTCGCTGAAGGGCAAGAAGACGAGGGAGGCTGCGTCCCTGCCCAGAATCAAGCTGTCGCGGATCGACCTTCAATGGGTCCACGTGATCAGCGAAGGGTGGTCCAGCCCCTTACGTGGGTTCATGAGAGAATCCGAGTTCCTCCAAACGCTTCATTTCAATTCGCTCCGACTCGATGACGGGTCGGTCGTGAATATGTCGGTGCCCATCGTTTTGGCCATCGACGATGCTCAGAAACGCCGGATCGGCGAGTCGACCAGTGTCGCTCTCGTCGACTCGGACAATAATCTGATCGCTATTTTGAAAGAGTAAGATGTTCTTCTTCTACTTGTTTTCTTTTTAGTTTTTTTTTTTGAGCTTCTTATTTTCTTTTTAAAGCTTGCAAATCTTATATTTTATTAGCATGTTTTTGCTGGAAATATGATATTTTGTGGTACAAAGTTATTAAGTACATTCTCTGGTCCATATGGTCCACAGTATTAGAAGTGTGACCCATATAAACGAGTTGGTCATTCTTCGAGTTACATGATGTGAATATTATTAATACTACTATGCTAGACTCTCTGCAGTAGACTCTGCACACTTGGAGCTTGTGCTTGTCTAAAACAAAATTGCATCTTTTAAATTTTTATTAAACAAAAAAATGAAAAGAGAAATTTTTTTCCTATTAGTTAGAGCCTAGAGGAGAGTAGAACTAGGAAATGATCTAAAGAATTGGAGAGGTAGAAAACACACTTTTTACAGCATGTGTTGGTGGTGTGTGCTAGAATAGGTCATTAGGCAGTCTAATGACAATTCAAATACTGTCACAATGCAATTGTTTATGTATTTTATATGCATGTTAATGTATATTTCTATGTTCTGCTTCAACATTATTAGTACATAAGACATTTGAATTCAATTTGTTACCTCACACACAAATTTAAAAGTCATAACATTACATTTAGAAGCTACCCTGCATTCATAATCAGCCGATCGTTGTTCTGCATTTATACTCTTCTTTTTCCTTAAAATATTTGATAGACGTTATACCTGCATCTGCATTGGGAATATTCCTCTTCCTATTATGAGAACACTGTTCCAAATAATTTTTTAACAGGATTTTTTAATCATTTTTGGTCACGTCGAATAAGCAAAACTATATCTTGATGCCACAATTGGCCTCAACATTAATGTCTTGTCATTTTTTGAAGAGCAATATTCAAAATTGCTTTTACAAAAAGAAAAAACGATATTCAACATTAATCCCACCTCATGATACTGATGTCTTCTAGTAAAACCTGAGTTTCAAATATTGGGGAAATATTTACTGGATTTTTTTATCCACTTTGCTATTATTATGTGCGTCATAATTGTTTCAATGAAGTATGAGAACATGTTCTACTGCTTGGGTTGAAGCAACAACTGAAGTTACCACTAGGGTTTTGTCTTTTGTCTACAAAAGAATATGCAATAGTTCATGTATTATATGGATTGTATATCTTATCCTATGACTTGCCATGGTTTCTAATGCCTTTATGATTTTTTGTCGGCTCATAACAGTATTGAGATCTATAAGCACCCAAAAGAAGAACGGATTGCCAGGACTTGGGGAACGACTGCCCTTGGTTTGCCTTATGTTGATGAAGCCATAACCAATGCTGGAAACTGGCTGATTGGAGGTGACCTAGAGGTTATGGAACCTATCAAGTACCATGATGGCCTTGATCGCTTCCGTTTGTCTCCTGCAGAACTCCGTGAAGAATTCACAAAGCGCAATGCTGATGCAGTATTTGCCTTCCAGCTCCGGAATCCAGTGCACAATGGCCATGCTTTGCTGATGACTGATACCCGTCGTCGACTTCTTGAGATGGGTTACAAGAACCCCATTCTCTTGCTTCATCCATTGGGAGGCTATACAAAGGCAGATGATGTTCCACTTAGTTGGCGAATGAAGCAACATGAGAAGGTATGTATTGAGTTCTTTATTTGTTGGAATACTCTTTCTAAACCGGGCACAGAGATGTAGGAAACAGAATTATCTTTTTTTTCCCACAGTTATATACAGTAATTTTCCCCCTCCATGACATGACAAAGAAAAGTAATTGAAAGGCGTTGTTTACTAATGTGTGGTTTCTTAAATTTCCCCCCACAAGTTTGACTAATAAATTGGTTTTGCCTTAACCAATTGATGATTCATATCATTAAGAACAGCCGATCATCAGCCAAATTCTAATTTTGTTTGATATCATCTAATGTTTCTTCAGGTTCTTGAGGATGGTGTTCTTGATCCTGAGACGACTGTGGTTTCCATATTTCCTTCTCCCATGCACTATGCTGGCCCAACTGAGGTGCAGTGGCATGCAAAGGCTAGGATTAATGCAGGGGCAAACTTTTACATCGTTGGTCGAGACCCAGCTGGGATGGGCCATCCTATTGAGAAGAGGGATCTATATGATGCTGACCATGGGAAGAAAGTATTGAGCATGGCACCTGGACTCGAGCGTCTTAACATCCTTCCTTTCAAGGTATATAGATTATCTTCCTGAAATACTGTTCATACTTTTTCTTTAAATCATCTGTCATCATAAATTTATTCCCTTGCAGGTTGCCGCTTATGATAAAACTTGGGGTAAAATGGCATTTTTCGATCCCTCAAGAGCTCAGGACTTCCTTTTCATATCAGGCACCAAGGTATGTGTTCTTTTTATGGTTGTTTCCAACATGTTTCTTTATTCTCATAGTCAGCCATGCAAAATAGTATATAAAGGAACCCACACTGAGAGCCAAATGCATTGATTTTACTTGTATAAATTTATTATATCTAAAAGAAGCTGCAAATTGCAGATGCGAACGCTTGCTAGGAACAAAGAGAACCCTCCTGAAGGATTCATGTGCCCTAGTGGCTGGAAGGTGCTGGTAGACTACTATGACAGTTTGGTTCCTGCAGACAACGGTAAAGTCCCAGAAGCAGTTCCAGCTTAGATGGAGCTGATGTAATCATATTGTAACCCCACCGTTTGGGAGAAACCTTGATAGCTAATTAGTCTCCTCTGTGTGATGATCAAGATTTCATAAGATTCTCTGCCCAGATTTCTAATAAAACCCATGCGAGGCACTGGTGCAGAGAAATGATGACACTTGCCTCAAATCTGTAATTAGCGCCCTTAATTGCATCTTGCATCACTGCATTTGTGCATGCTGGCGCATTGTATCATAGTGTGATTGTCCTCATTAGAAAAGATAGATTGTGCAATGCCTTAGTTTTCAAAGATTCAACTATGATATGCACTGGTTATAATTTAAGATGCTGAATCCATCAGCTTGTTGGTTATATTATTGGTAACTCGCAACTCTTTTGTAAAATAAGTGTATTTCCTAGCCCGAAAAATGCGTGGACCACATTGCTCATTGATTTTTATACGTGAGATTAGAGAACCAGCATGCAAAAGCTCCATAAAATGAAATATAAAACTCATATTTTTAAAAATAAAGACAAGGATTAGTTTATTGGGTAGAATACTATTGAAATAATACTCAGATGACCACTATGATGTGGTTCAGTTATTCCTCTTTAGATAGCTGAATATTGGCTTCACAGGAACAGGTATGCACTTGACAACCCAACTGATTGGCCAAGATATGGCTGCAATTGCAATGCATGCAACCCATTGTCCCCAACTTAACCTCTCTGTGTCTGCAAACCTCTGCAGAAGTTCCACCATAACCACCTGAACTGCAATGGTTATAGCAATAATCCCCCAAAACAACTTGTTCCTGTGACTCCCTTTGAAGACATTCTTCTTCTCGATATTCCTTGCATTAAATTCATTAAAGACTTGGCAGAACACAAAAGTATTGAAGATCAAGGTGTTATTTACCTTCTCATTAACCCCAAAGATTGATCTGCCCCTGAACTGCAGGATCAGGAGGACAGCTATCTGGAACAAAGCTTGAGATAAAATGTTCCTCCACATGATGCAGGTGATTATTGGCTCAGTCCTACCCACAGGTGGCCTCTCCATGAGCTCCTTGGTCGGCTTATCAGTGGCAAGAGCAAGAGCAGCCATTGTGTCCATAATCAGATTCACCCACAGCAACTGGACTGCTGTTATAGGTACTTCACCAGCTGAAGCTGCTGCTACCAAGTTGATTACAAGAGTAGCAACATTTATTGTGAGCTGGAATTGAACAAACTTCTGGATGTTGGCATAAACAGACCTTCCCCACCTTAAAACAGTGACCACAGTGGCAAAATTGTCATCCAGGATCACAATGTCTGAGCTCTCCTTGGCTACTTCAGTGCCTTGAGCCCCCATTGAGAGTCCTATATCAGCTTCTTTTAGTGCCGGTGCATCATTGGTGCCATCACCGGTCACAGCAACCACATGGCCTTTCTGTTTCAAGCACTGCACCATCAGAAGCTTATCAAATGGAGAAGACCTTGCCATCACACAAATTTCATCAACTTTCTGCATTCTCTGCTCTGGCATGTAGTTACGAAATTCTACACCTTCTACCACTGCTGCTTCACTGACCATGTCCTGGCCAGGCCTGAGTATCCCACACTCAGTAGCTATAGCTTTAGCAGTGAAAACATTGTCACCAGTGATCAATTTCACCCGCACCCCAGCGAACTGGCAAGCTTCTACGGCTTCTCTCACGCCGGGCCTGCACGGGTCCTTAAGACCAACCAGGCCTAATAGTGTCAAGCTGCTTTCTTCCAACCTTTTGTCTATTTTTTCGTCATTGTGCTTGTCTTGAACTTGTTTGTGTGCAAACGCAATGCATCTGAGACTGCTTGCTGCCATAGCTTGAATAATATGCTCGAATTTCAACCTTTCATCATCACCTAGATCTTTCTTAATACCGGAAGCATCATAATAACTCGAGCACATTTCTAGTACCATCTCTGCAGCTCCTTTCCAGTGCACATGGCTCGTATTGTCTACCTTCCTTCTCATCAAAACCCCGCTTCGTTTCTTTTGCGAATTGAAGGCTTCAACATGTTGAATGATACAATTCTGTTTCAATCTTTCCATGTCCATGATCAGCTCCAGAGCAGCCCATGAAAGAATGGCTTTTTCAGTAGGACTGCCTGAAAACTCAAATCCAGATCCTGAATTAGGCCTGTAAGCACTACCAGTCGTGTTAAAGGCCACTCCTTCTCGGATCAAATCAAGAAGGCACAAAGGGATTGATGAATAAGCACCATCTTCCACAGATTCCTGGCCAAGCCAAAACTTTACAACTTTCATCTGGTTGAGTGTGAGAGTGCCTGTTTTGTCCGTGCAAATGGTGGTGGCGCAGCCCATAGTCTCACAAGCACAGAGCTTCCGAACCAATGCATGCTCTGCCATCATCTTCTTCATTGAATAAGCAAGAGTTAGAGTGACGGCCAGTGGGAAGCCTTCTGGAATTGCAATCACAACAACAATTACAGCAACTGCTACCATATCCACCACAGCATTCGCTATATCATCAATCCTTGTCTTGCCACCATTAAACTTACCAATCTCATTCTTTGTATTGCCTGTGAAGTAACGAGCTAACAAGATCACAAAGACCAAGAATGCAACTGCCAAGCCAATCTTAGCCATTAGTGGGGTTAGCTTACTGAGCCGTTCTTGTAGAGGTGTTTGTTCACTGGTTTCATGGCTTACAAAGCTCATCATTTGGCCCCAGGTTGAATTCATGCCCACAGATGTGACAAGCATTCGGCCATAGCCATCAACCACTTTGGTTCCAGAAAACAAGAAAGGATTCAGGCTGCAATCAATCTCCACATGGTCACTCTCCCCTGTTATGCTAGACTCGTCCACACGCAATGAATGCCCATATAAGAACAATCCATCAGCAGGAACTTGGTCTCCAATTTTCAAGAACACAACATCTCCCACTACTATGTCAAAGTTTGAAATTTGTTGCCGTCTCCCACCTCTGACAACATCAATTGGGATATTGTCACTGGCTCTGGACAGCTTGTCAAATTGCTTGTTCTGCCTGTTGTCACTAAAGGAAGATATAACTACGATGAGAAAAACAGCAACAAAGATGCTTCCACCGTCATACCACCCTTGTTTCAGTCCATGTTGCTTGATGCCAAAGCCCAGGGAAAGTGCAGCGCAGCCTAGAAGGATGACAATGGTAAGATCCTTAGAAGCTTGCCACACAAAATGGAAAAAGCTTTTTGCCGGCGGTTTCTTATACTTGTTTGAACCAAATGCCTTATGCCGGCGAGCAATGTTGTTACCATCATCATCATGTATACCACGCTCAATGTCGGTTTCAAGAGAAGATGCTATGCCATCAACGCCTCCCAACTCTTGAAGCTGATGGAGACTTTTCTCCTTGGTGAGTTCAGTGAGGCATTTGTTATCAATTTTAAACCCACTGTTGAGCTGAAAATGGGGAGTGTGAGATGGAGAGTATGAGACCTTGCTACTTTTTTTCTCAGCTTCTGTTTTATTGAGAAGAGAGAGCATGGCCCTGCAAAAATAGATGACAGCAAAAGACTTATGCCACCTTTTTCTGGGTATGCTAAGGGCGTTTCTCCCTTCAAGTAAAACCTCAGTGCAATTCAAGTTGGTACTGCAAATGCTAGACATTGTCTTGTTTTCTAGAGCACAAAAAGAAAGCAGTTACTGGGAGAAACAAAGGAAGCGTGGAAAATGGTATGGTGCTTGAAAGCCACTGTGATGGAGCAAATAAGGAGTATATATAGCCATATAGGTCTGCTAGCCCTGTAGTGGGGTTTTAGTCTATGCACATATATGTATAAAATCATTGGATTCGGTTATGAAAATTGATATATTGCAAGTTTGCAACCTCTTTGCACGTACATTCTAATAATTTTACTGCTTTTGTACCCAATATCACTGTGAGGAAAGCTATCCACATTCTTTACCGATTTTATTTTTATTATTTTTATTTTATAATATAAATTTATGATTATAACTATTCATTTTTATTATCTAAATATGAAAAATTATCTCAGTAAAAAATCAACCAAATCGAAGATCGTTTGGTTATATAATTGTGATTAAATAAACATATGATTTGATTCACTATTTTTATACAATTTGATTCATCATTTGTTTATTTGATAACGATTATATGATCAAACAATTTTCGATTTAATTGATTTTTTATAGAGATAATTTTCAAATAATTATCTAAAAAATGAACAATTTTAATCATAAAAATACAACTTAAAATGCGAATAATAAAAGAAAAAGTCGGTAGAAAAGGTGAATAACATTTTCCTATCACAAATTCACAATTTGATTGGATGAGACAAAATTACCTATTGAATATACTCAAAGTCTTAGAAGCACACTATCGAGTAATGCAGGAAATCCTTTAGGAAGATTCATTGAATAGAAGAAGATCCATTGGAAGCTGCTGGGAAATTACTACTAGTATGGGGATAGCTTCCAGCTAGTTGAGTGGATAAGATGGCTGCGCTCCAGGCTCCAGCTCACTCAAGATTCAAGAAAGGGACGGCTTCAATTAATTCTAGTTAGATGCAGTCTTCAGGGACAGTTGTCTGGGTTTATGTGGAGAGGGAAGTTTCCATTTGGTAGGGGAAGAAAGAACGGCTAAATCTTCCATTTGGGTTTATGTGAGAGATGCCCATTGGGGCATGCCCTTGGAAGACTCTCTCAGAAAGAACTGATCGACTTCAATCCACTGACATCCAATCCTTCATGTACTACTCATGTCCAAGTTGTCCAATCTAACTCTTGTGTTGTTTGTCGGCTTTTGGCTCTCCTTTAGGCATTGCTTTCGGGCTGAGGTGTCGCACTTCGCACCACCTCACTCCCATTCAATGCTTTTAAAGCACCCAATACTATTCATTTATCCCACAACAGAATTGATATATTGAATCAATAAATTCTTGACTCCTGTAACAAAAGCTCTTGATAGAGGTGTACAAAATGGGTATATTCCTACTTCGTGCTGTGTTTGGACTAGAGCTCGACTATACGAGTGCGTAGGCTCGAACTTAGTGTGAATCGAATTTACGACGAAGAAACTATGATGATCAAAGTTCAAGTCATAGAAGCATCTGATTTCTTATTGACTGATGCATGAAATCTTTTAGGAAGATTCATAAAAAAGAGAAAGGTTCATTGGAAGATGCTGGGAAATTACTAAAAAATTTATTTTAGAGTCTTTTTTATAAAAAAAACTCACTTAAGAAGTTAGAATGATAAATAAGTCAACTTTGTAAAAATAAAGTCCACATTTTATACAAATAAGTTCACGTTATGTTTTTTAACATGAATTTTTTTAAAAAAAAACTAAGCAAATTGACACAGTAATAATTAATAAAGTATTTTTGCAATTTAAATAGTTACTGTATTACAATAACAATAATTGATATTGTTAAATAATAACAATTAATAGAATATTTTTAAAATTTAAATAATTATTGTCACACAGTAACAATGATTGTCACAGCTAAACAATAGCAATTAATAAGTAATTGTCACTGTCAATTAACTCCCCCTACCCCTGCATCCTTTCTCTGCCTCACCTTCTCTCTCGTCTCTCTCTGCCTCTCCTTTTTCTCTCAGTCGAAACCCCACATCTCATGTTTCTCCTCATCACCACCAACGATGTCGGAGGTGGAGTAGACTGAGCCAATGCCGGAGCCAGAGTAGGAGTGACGACACGACCTCATGGCTCTTCCTCAACCGCGGCCTCCGCCGCGTTGAAACAACCCACGCGTCTTCAATCTCATGGTTACTAGCCCGTTTGATTTGGCTCCGATTAGCTCCCCCGACCAAAGCCATCGAGCCGGATGGATTTGTGGGTTGTAGATTTGGGTTTTTTAAAAAAATAAACCGAAATTACTCAAGGACAAGTGTTTGGATTTATGTGGAGGGAAATTTCTATTTGGTAAGGGAATAAACAATTGACGTTAACCTTATGCTTACATTACAGCAAAAAAACAAAAATGGTGCATAGATACTTGTCGATAATGACAAGATATATAATTTGAACAGTACAAAATAAAATGTGGGTTATTCAAAGATTCATGACTTGTTTTTTCACATGTTATAGATATTTCAATAGATTATAAAAAACAGATTGCAACCCCAAAACACCTAAGATCTAACTTCTAGTCTTAGATCAACCAGCTTGAAAGAAAACATTGGGAATTAGTTGAGCCTCTACTTGTAAAAGCTAGGCCTAGCCCAATCGATTTTTACCAAACTTACATTTAATGTTAGCCCACATAGCCCACCCATGAGGCCATAAAGCCATGGCATGCCTACAACTCAAACCCTTCAATCTCCATTCTTTGTTCTGACTTTGGAATTTTTGTAGACTGTGAGTAGCTGCATGCATGAGGCTACAAATTAAGACTTTATAAAGTCTGTGTTCAGGGCGTCCCAAAGAATTTGGGGGCCTTGTGCAAAAATTAAATTATGGCCCCTATAACTCTTACATACAAATTATATATACTATCAAACAAGGTTTTTTTTTTTTTTTTTTCCTCAATGTCGCGACGGAAAGAGAGTGGGATCACTACAAAAATGAGACTTTAGGTTACAGGCAGGGCCGGCCCTAACTTTTGGAAGGCCTAAGGGCGAAAATCAAATTGAGTCCCTAATTTTAGTTACAGAGTTTTTAGTTATAACAGAGTCACAAAGCTTCTTGTGACAAATACATTTAGTTAAAGATTTACATTTTCAGTCACAACTTGTGTTGTGACACAGTCACAAAGCTTCTTATGACAAATACATTTAGTTACAAGATTTCACAAAGCTTCTTGTGACAAATACATTTAGTTACAAGATTTACACTTTTAGTCACAACTTATGTTGTGACACAGTCACAAAGCTTCTTGTGACAAATACATTTAGTTACAAGATTTACACTTTCAGTTACAACTTGTGTTGTGACTAAAACCTTTTTTTTTTTGCAATGGATAGAGAGGGGAGAGAGAGAGAATTGAGAAATAGAACAGTGTGGCGACAGGGCTGGTTATTAGGGGGGTCTGGCTGTGCAATCGTACAGGGCCCCAAAATAAAAAAGAAATGGTCCAAATCTAGCATTAGAAGAATCGAACTCAAGACCTCAAAGGGTAGGAACCAATGCCTCAACCACTAAACCATTAACTCCTTCAAAAATTACTTTTCCAATAAATATATTTATACAAATACTACGTAATAAACTGATATTAATAGATTTAGATTTAATATATCAAGTTAACCTAACAATATTCTTCTTCATTTTTGTGCCACCATACTTTTTTGTTTCTCAATTCTCTCTCTCTCTCTCTCTCTCTCTCTCTCTCTCTCTCTCCCCTCTCTCGCTCTCTCTCTCCTCTCTATCCATTGCAAAAAAAAAAAAAAAAACAAGGTTTTAGTCACAACACAAGTTGTGACTAAAAGTGTAAATCTTGTAACTAAATGTATTTGTCACAAGAAGCTTTGTGACTGTGTTACAAGAAGCTTTGTGACTATGTTATAACTAAAAACTCCGTAACTAAAATTAGGGGCCCAATTTAGATTTTCGCCCTTAGGCCTTCCAAAAGTCAGGGTCGGCTCTGCCTGTAACTAAAAGTCCCCTTTTTGTAGTGATCCCACTCTCTTTCCGTCACGACATTAAGAAAAAAAAAAAACTATTTGATAATATAAATAATTTGTATGTAGGAGTTATAGGGGCCATAATTTAATTTTTGCACAGGGCCCCCAAATTCTTTGGGACGGCCTGTGTGGCGGCACAAAAATGAAAAAGAATATTGTTAGGTTAACTTGATATATTAAATCTAAATCTATTAATATCAGTTTATTATGTAGTATTTGTATAAATATATTTATTGGAAGAGTAATTTTTGAAGGAGTTAATGGTCTAGTAGTTGAGGCATTGGTTTCTACCCTTTGAGGTCTTGAGTTCAATTCTTCTAATGCTAGATTTGGACCATTTCTTTTTTATTTTGGGACCCTCCCAAATTGGAGGCCCTCCCAAATTGGGAGCCATGTGGATCACACAGCCAAACCCCCCTAATAGCTGGCCTTGTCTGTGTTTGGTCAATTCTCGAATGAAATTTCTTCCTCTATTTTTTAATTTATGCTAAGTTTATGTTTAACCGATTATATTATAATTGTTACTTGTTAAATATATTATTTTACTGTTAAATAGCTGATTTAATAAGCAATTTGTGTTTGAGTAAAGATGAATACTAATTCTATAACAAAGATGGGCAGCTAACTTTCAGACGGAGTTTTTATGATATTAATTTGTGCTTTAGTGAGATCTAGCTCTCGGGAGTGCTTCTATTTCCCATATTCTCGTAAGGCCAATGGGGTGGACCATAGACTAACCTAACAGCGGTGTTAGTTTCTCATAATTGCCTCTAAACTGAGGAGCCTCCTACTTTGATTAAAGATGTTTTTCTAAAATAATTATGGAATGCTTTATCCAAAAATTTTGCTTCTTTTCAATAAAAAGTAGAGAATTAATAATAAATTAATATCTAAAGAATGAAGAGAATTTTGAAGAATGCCTGAACTTTAAAATTTTTTAATTACGATTACACTATTCGAACTGTCCTATACTGTACTAAGGTGGGAAAATAAATTTTAAACTACATTATAACTAAATACTGAACATAATTATATTAGTACAACAAAGTTTCAATAACATTATTTTCGAATAATCAATTATAGCTACCAAAAAGTATCCAACCAGAACAGACACTTCCAGCATGGGGGTTCTTTCCCTTCGAAGTTCAATTGGAGTTTTTATCTTTCTTCTGTTAGTGCTTTCAACATCTGTAAGCATACACCAGTATTGAACAAACTCAAGTATTGTTAAATATCATTGTTATATCAATAAGCAAACACATCATATTTGATATATCTAACCA
>QANW01004233.1:902663-924070 GCA_003254865.1 Dryas drummondii
TCACAAAAAAGTGGCTCATGAGTTGTCTTTCGAAAGTACTTATTTTATTTTGTAACCTTGAGGGATTTTAATGGAGCCTTGTTAATTTGAAGGGTTGTGTACGGTCCATTATTTTGATCTCTCTCCAACACATGTCGAGGGGGATTCTTTGCGTGTTCAGATGGGCAGCTAACTTTCAGACGGATTTTTTATGATATTAATTTGTGCTTTAGTGAGATCTAGCTCTCGGGAGTGCTTCTATTTCCCATATTCTCGTAAGGCCAATGGGGTGGACCATAGACTAACCTAACAGCGGTGTTAGTTTCTCATAATTGCCTCTAAACTGAGGAGCCTCCTACTTTGATTAAAGTTAATACTCAGTTGGGGCCGGGTCCCACCTCACCCATCCCATTTTCCCACCGTTCTGGATTCTTCACACACACACACACACTCTCACACTCTCTCTCTCTCTCTCTCTCTCTCTCTCTCTCTCTCTCTCTCTCTCTCTCTCTCTCTCTCTCTCTCTCTCTCTCTCTCTCTCATCCGAAGCGGCAAACCCAAACAAACCGACAGACGCAGCAACCAAACACCTGAAAGTCAGGGAAGCCACCTGAAAAAATATTGTTTCTTAATTCAGGGGTTTTTGAAATTGAATAACTTTATTAGGGTTCGGTTCATTGGGGCAGTCCCATGGACGACTCTTTGGTAGAAGTTTCCTCTATTTTCCTCCATATACCATGCATACCAATAATAATAGCATACCATGCATCCCTGCCGAATCGTCGACCTTGTATCCCTTGTTGAGTGCTCACTTCTTTTGGTCCTCCCACCTTACACACACACACACATATATATATATTGTGAATTGTGATACCATCGCATAAACTTCTCATTAGTCCCATCAGCTTTTTCCTTTTTACTTCTTTCATTCCTTGTGAATTGTGATACCATCGCATCTTGTCAATTGCAATTGCTCAGAGTTAGAAGTCATTTTGTATCTCTTCCTTAATTTTGTGCTTTTGAATTGAACAATGTCTACCACCCTGCATGCCAGATTGGGGTGCATTAAGATTGAGTTGCTTCTCAATGCTCAAAACTCTACTCGTAGCACGCACAAAAGCAAATGGCATTCTGCTTTTGTCACCATCTACTGCTCTAGAGCCCTCCTCTCTTTCTTCAAACCTTCTGCACCCAAAACCACAAACAACACCAAAATACCTCACACTCCCTCTTATGCCACTATTACTGTAAACACTATTGCTATAAACTCAGTGCCAGCTGACAGCAGCTTCAAAATTGATCAAGCAACCCTCACTGAGCTTGTGAAGCACAAAAATCTCAACCAGCTCCATGAGTTGGGAGGGGTTGAAGAAGTGGCATCAGCTCTCAAAACTGAGGCAGAACATGGAATCAATGGTGATGCTGAAGATATTGCCCGCCGACATGAATCATTTGGTTTGAACACGTACAAGAAGCCCCCAACAAAAGGGTTCTTCCATTTTGTGTGGGAAGCCTTCAAGGACCTCACAATTGTCATCCTCTTAGGCTGCGCCGCACTCTCTCTTGGCTTCGGCATCAAAGAGCATGGATTGAAAGAAGGCTGGATTGATGGTGGAAGCATATTTCTGGCGGTCTTTCTGGTAATCTCTGTGTCAGCAATTAGTAATTACAGGCAGAGTAGACAGTTTGACAAATTGTCAAAGGTCAGCGACAATGTCCAAATTGAAGCCGTGAGAGGCGGCAGGCGTCAACAGATTTCGATATTTGAAATTGTGGTTGGTGATGTCATTTGCTTGAAGATTGGAGACCAAGTTCCAGCTGATGGGTTGCTCTTGGAGGGTCATTCATTGCAAGTAGACGAATCGAGCATGACAGGGGAGAGTGATCATGTCGAAATTAGCCACACCAAGAATCCATTCCTCATTTCTGGAACCAAAGTGGCTGATGGTTACGCCCGGATGCTTGTCACATCCGTCGGGATGCACACGACATGGGGCGAAATGATGAGCCATATCAGCCGTGACAATAGCGAAAAGACACCTTTGCAAGCACGCCTTGACAAGCTGACTTCTTCAATAGGTAAAGTTGGTTTGGCAGTTGCTTTCCTAGTTCTTGTAGTCTTGTTGGTTCGCTACTTCACAGGAAATACAGAGGATGAGAATGGAAATAAAGAATATATTGGCAGCAAGACCAAGGTTGATGACATAATAAACGCGGTGATTGGGATTGTAGCAGCTGCTGTTACAATTGTTGTGGTGGCAATCCCAGAAGGTCTGCCACTAGCTGTAACTCTTACTCTTGCTTATTCCATGAAGAGAATGATGGTTGATAAAGCAATGGTTCGGAAGCTCTCTGCTTGTGAGACCATGGGGTCTGCCACCATCATTTGTACTGACAAAACAGGTACTCTCACAATGAACCTGATGAAGGTGACTAAGTTTTGGCTAGGTGATGAGTCTATGGCTGAAGAAGCTTATTCATCAATTTCTCCTTATGTTCTCAATTTGCTCCAAGAAGGGGTTGCTCTGAATACAACTGGCAGTGTATTCAGGCCTACCTTGGATTCAGAAGTTGAGATCTCAGGAAGTCCCACCGAAAAGGCCATTCTTTCATGGGCTGTAAATGGATTAAAGATGGATATGCAACAAGTTGTAAAGAGTTGTAACATTCTTCATGTTGAAGCCTTCAATTCGCAGAAGAAACGAAGTGGGGTTTTGATGAAGAGGAAGGCAGACAATACAATGAAAGTACATTGGAAAGGGGCTGCAGAGATGGTGCTAGCAATGTGCACCAGTTACTACAATGCCTCTGGAGTTGTCAAAGAGCTGGGTGACAATGAAAAATTGAAATTTGAGCAGATTATTCAAGGCATGGCAGCTAGCAGCCTCCGATGTATCGCTTTTGCACAAAAAGAGGTTCCTGCAGAGGAGCAAGTGGATCAAGAACACAAAACTTTGCTAAAAGAAGATGGACTGACCCTATTAGGACTCGTGGGGCTTAAGGATCCATGTCGCCCGGGTGTGAAGAAAGCAGTTGAAGACTGTCAATATGCAGGGGTGAACATCAAAATGATCACTGGTGACAATGTTTTCACTGCAAAAGCCATAGCCACAGAATGTGGGATACTCAAGGCTGACCAGGACATGTTCAGTGGAGCAGTGATAGAAGGCGTGCAATTTCGCAACTACACACCAGAAGAGAGGTTGCAGAAGGTGGACAAAATCTGTGTAATGGCAAGGTCCTCTCCTTTTGACAAGCTTCTAATGGTGCAAAGCTTGAAGCAGAAAGGCCATGTGGTTGCAGTGACAGGTGATGGCCCGAATGATGCACCGGCATTGAAAGAAGCTGACATAGGACTTGCTATGGGAATTCAAGGCACTCAAGTTGCTAAAGAGAGCTCAGATATTGTGATCATGGATGATAACTTTGCTTCAGTGGCCACATTTTTGACGTGGGGAAGATGTGTATATAACAACATCCAGAAAATCATCCAATTCCACCTCACTATGAACGTCTCTGCTCTTGGGATGAACGTTTTACCAACAATTTTAGGAGGTGAAGTCCCATTAACAGCTGCTCAATTATTGTGGGTGAACTTAATTATGGGCACACTGGGAGCTCTGGCTCTTGCCACAGAGAAGCCCACCAAAGAACTCATGGAGAAGCCACCTGTGGGCAGGACTGATCCTCTCATCACCAACACCATGTGGAGGAACCTCTTGCCTCAAGCTTTGTACCAGATCACAATCCTCTTGATCTTGCAATTTAAAGGCAAATCAATCTTTGGTGTGGATGACAAGGTAAAGGCCACCTTGATCTTAAATACCTTTGTGCTCTTCCAGATCTTCAATGAGTGCAATGCAAGGGACCTTGAGAAGAAGAATGTCTTCAAGGGAATACATACCAACAAATTCTTTTTGGGAATTGTTCGTATGATTAATCGTCTGGGCATAACGACAAGTCACACAAGGCCTAACACCATGCGGTTTGGGCCTAGACCCAAAAGGCTAAGCCCTTCCTGGGCTC
The DNA here is from genome assembly GCA_003254865.1 of Dryas drummondii. NCBI lineage: Eukaryota > Viridiplantae > Streptophyta > Magnoliopsida > Rosales > Rosaceae > Dryas > Dryas drummondii. Next base: position 906,669 of record QANW01004233.1, read on the forward strand.
CTAGCCCATGATCCACTAGGCTTCGGCCTCATAGGCCACGACCTTCTAGGCTCCGGCCCCCTGGGCCCCGGCCTCTTAGGCTCCGGCCTCCCAAGCTCAAGCCTCCCGGGCCCCCAACCCGTGTCAACTCACTCGGATCCTCGAGACCGGTGCCACGTGGCGCTCCTACAGTGCAAGTCACCACAAAGGACACGTGTCGTCACCGGATTGGTTGACACTCTTCCAAAGGTACTATAAAAGAGGTACCTTCTGTTCACAAAAGAAAAACTGAAATCATTATTATACTATTCACTCACTCTGCTCTCAGATCTCTGTGAACACTGACTTGAGCGTCGGAGGAGCTTTGGCCGGCACCACACCGGTGCCCTTCCCGCTCACTTTTGTGTACTTGCGCAGGGTGCTTTGGATACCATTCTCACTCATTACTCACCAGTCGGACCCAGCTACCCGTTGCTGCTCCACTTCAACGTGTCATCCACTCAGTGGTGGGTCAACGTGCCTACGTGGTTCGACTCGACATTGACTGCTCTACCATTTTTGGGCATCAACAGGAATCATTGCATTGACAATTATGTTCCAGTTTTCTTATCAAAGAATGACAGTTGTGCTCCAGGTGGTGACGGTAGAATTTCGCAAGAAATTTGCAGGTGCAGATAGGTTGAATTGGGGACAATGGGGTGCATGTGTTGGAATTGCAGCCGTCTGTTGGCCAATCGCTTGGGTTGTCAAGTGTATACCTGTTCAGAGAAACCCATTTTCAGCTATCTGTAAATGGGTTTCTTTCTGTACCAGATACTGAAGAAACATGGCCCAGCCTGGGTTTTTCTATTTATAAGTCTTGTATTTTCTGCATTACGTCGTCTTCTGTTATGTAATTTTGTTTTTTCTTTTTAATCAATAATAGTCATAGTCGTAGTTTGCAGTTGGTTCTGTTATTGACCTTTTCATTTATTAATTGTTTAATAAAATGATGCATTAGCATTGAAAGAAGCTGATATATATAAACTTCTTAATCATGTTCCCACATGCAAAGACGAATTCTTAGATCCGTCACTATTGGTAAAGATGAATAACTCGAGCCAAACATTAATGTAACATATATAGGGGACATGATCGAAAAAGTTTGGGATAGCCTTTGAATTTGTCAATTGCCATTAACCATGTAATTAAAGTGGTCGGCTGTGCATGTTATTCTCACCATTTGCAGTGGAGAGAGAGAGAGAGAGAGAGAGAGAGAGAGAGAGAGAGAGAGAGAGAGAGAGAGAATAGAGAAACAAAACAGTGTGGCGGCACAAAAATGAAGAAGAATATTGTTAGGTTAACTTGATATATTAAATCTAAATCTATTAATATCAGTTATTACATAGTATTTGTATAAATATATTTATTGGAAGAGTAATTTTTGAAGGAGTTAATGGTCTAGTTAGGGCTGGGATTTTATGCCGAAAAACCGAAAATTACCGACAACCGACCGAGCATTGTTTCAAAAATTATCGAAAATTTTGGTTACCGATACCGGTGCGTCGGTTTTCTTTCCGAACCGGTGATTTCGGTAACGGTACCGTCTTACGAAATCAAGTACCGACGGTATACCGATACCGAACCTCTATTTAAAAAAAATTGAAATAATTCATTTTTATACATTTATTTGATTATTTCTATACTATACCCTAAATAAAAAATACCTTTCTATATAATTTATAAAATACATTTCTATATTATACCCTAAACAAATAGAGTAAAAAATACTAAAATACCCTAAACCCTAATATTATACTAAATTATAAACCCTATATAGTATATAGTATATAGTATATATTAATATACTATAATCTATAATTCTATATAGTATATAATGTATATTAGTATATCACTATATCCTATTAATATTGAAACATATGTATCCTATTAATAATGTATATTAGTATATCACTATATAATGTATATTAGAATATCACTATATCCTATTAAATTTATACTATTAATAATTTAATACTATATCACTATATCCTATTAAATTTATACTATATCACTATATCCTATTAATAATTTCCCCCCTTATAATGTATATTAGTATATCACTATATCCTATTAATAATTTAATACTATAAATTTATAATTCATAGTTCATAGTGGGTACTTGGTACTTGGTAAGTTGGTAGACTTGGTGGTAACTTGATAACTTGGTATATATATATAGTATTATAGTAATAATGTAATATACTAATATAGTATATACTAAACAGTAAATAGTAAATAATATATAGTTATATAACTTATATTATATACTATATACTAAATAGTATATAGTATTTACTAATATACTATAAAAGTGTAAAGTAGTAAAGTAATATAGACTATATAGTATTAACTATTAAGTATATACTATATATATTAATACATTATAGAAGTATAGAGTATAGGCTATACTGCTATAGTGCTATACCCTAAGGTTTAGGATATAATTAATGATATAAATTAAAAAACATATAAACTATTAAGTATTAACTATATACTATAAAAATTTAAAAAACATATAAATTATAGGGTTTAGTATTTATAAGTTATAAGTTATAAATTTATAGTATATACTATATATATAGTAAGTTAGTAACTAGTAACTAGTAACTAGTTAACTACTAACTATAAGTATAAACTATAAACTATAAACTATAAACTATATACTATAAATTTAAAAACATATGTAATAAAAATAAAAAACTTCAAACCCCAACCAAACCCCAATTGAAATTTGACCCTAAAAAACCCTAAACCCTAAACCCCAAAGTCCAAACCCCAAACGAAGCCCCAAAATACCCTAATCCTATTATTCATAAATTCCTAATTTCATAATGTCTAAAATCTAAGTAATAAATGAATTTTTTTAAAAAAACCACTTAAACAAAAATCAAAACTCAAAACAACATTTTTTTTTTCACTCTCAAAGTCTCTCTCTCTCACTCTCGAAGTCTTTCTCTCCTCCTTCCCACGACACCCTCTCTCCTTAGTCCAGTGTGACACCGGCGAGACCACCACCAAACTCTCCCTTTCTTCCTCCTCACCCTCCCCATGGCCTTCTCTCTCCCAAATCTCTTCTCTCTCTTCTCTCTCCTCCATCCCTGATCACCTCTCTCTTCGATCTGCCGTCCTCCGGCAACGGCTGGTGACGAGGCCGAGCTCATCATGCTCGACTACTCGCCTCCTCCTCCCCTCTCTCCCTTTGGTCTCCGCCCACTCGAAACCCCCTTTGTCTCGCCGCCTCCCACACAAGTGGTTTGCATTTCTGGGTTTTGCTGCTAGTGGGTTTGCCGAGTACCGTTCCGACACCACCCAACTCCGACCGATGCCGAATGCATCGGATTCCGACTACCATCGGCACGGTTTCGGGGTCCAAAATCCTCCCCCCGCTCATTCTCGCTCGGAAGTCGGTATGTGGGTTTCGGTATGGTTACCGTTCCGAACCCACCCCTAGGTCTAGTGGTTGAGGCATTGGTTCCTACCCTTGGGTCTTGAGTTCATTTCTTCTAATGCTAGATTTGGACCATTTCTTTTTTATTTTGGGGCCCTGTGCGATTGCACAGCCAGACCTCCATAATAGTCAGCCCTGTCTGTGTTTGGTCAATTCTCGAATGAAATTTCTTCCTCTATTTCTTCTAAGTTTATGTTTAACCGATTATATTATAATTGTTACTTGTTAAATATATTATTTTACTGTTAAATAGCTGATTTTATAATCAATTTGTGTTTAAGTAAAGATGAATACTAATTCTATAACAATTTTGCTAAAAAAGTTATATTAAGTCAATTCGTATCAAATTGATTTGATTTATAAAAATTGTGTGGGAGCAAGAGCTGTTTTAAAAGTTAATCAATATTTAAGAACGTCTTCATGACATTCTCACAAAGACAAATTCTTATATCCATCACTATAGATAAGGATGAATACCTCCGAGCCAAACATTGATGTAACATTGGTGACATGAAGAAGTTTGGGATAGCCTTTGAATTTGTCAATTGTCATTAACCATAGCTTCTGGGAAGCTTCATTATATTTATTAGTATATACATGGTGTTGGCTGTGGAGAAATGTGAACGATGAGGACGCGGCATCATGCTAGCTTTCCATCTGGTTAACACGTTTACGTTACCAATTATCAAGGCTTTTCCTAAATTCTCTTGACTACGGAAACTAGAATATTCAAATAGAATTTGGTTTATATGATGGCCTAATTATAAGAGATTAATTATGAGAGATTGCGAGACATTTTTATTAGAATTTTTAAATTAATTAAATGACACATGATTTATTGGTTTTATGTTAGATTTTAACTCTAGAATGTTAAAATCTAACATATAGTCTCTAAAAGTCTTATTCTATACCCTACAAGGTTATGAAGTGAATTCGTTGACAAATGAAATAAAAAACAAGATGATGAATAAAATAGATTTGGATGATTTTTTTTTTTTTTTAAGAATTAGTAATTTAAAAGAGATTATTGGTTAATAAAACAATATAAGTGAAGTTAATTAAGTTTCATTAAATTAATCTAAAGGCTTTTATAAACATTCCATCACCATCCCACTAGCCATTATGTATTAAAGCATACCCATTTGTCATAAACAGTTCCTCACTTCTCCAATCTACTTTTCGCTCGGACCTTGGAAAGGAGCTGCAGATAGAGATGATACTCGCAATGCAAGCTGCTGGGAAATTACTTGATTTAGTATCACTTAAATACACTCTCAGCGTGACAGATATTTGGATTCATGTGGAGAGAGATATTTCCATTCTTTGTTCAACGACAGTTACTAGTTTGGAATTTTGGTGGACTTTGAGTAACTAAACCAAAGACTATATAAAGACAACGTGCTTCAATTCTGGTATGAAAAATCTTCCTCTATTTTTTTTAATTTATGTTTAACCGATTATATTACAATTGTTATTTGCTAAAAATATTATTTTTCTGTTAAGAGAGTAATTACAATAGCTGGTTTTATAATTAATTTGTTTTTGGGTAAAGGTGAATACTATTATTAAAATAATTTTGCTAATAAAGTCATATTATAAGTCAATTCGGTGTCGAATATTGTTGTCACGAACCATGTAAAGTGTCGGCTGTGTTCTTCTCACTTATTATTTGTCTCTCCTGCAGTCCTGCTGGGCTTCTGGGAAGCTTCAATATAATTAAAGTCTTTTTTTTTTTAACCATAATATAATTAAAGTCTTTATTAAACAATAAAACCATCGGTTTTATATCTTTTAGCTATACACGCGTTGGATGTGGAGAAATGTCAACGATGAGGACGCGGCATCATAGCTAACTTTACATCTGGTGAACACGTTTTCGTTACTAATTGAGAAACTAGAGCAGCCAAAGTAGAATATTATAATTACAACTACATATGAATCTCATTCAAGGACAGTGGCATATCCGTTTGTCATATATAGATAGTATTAAAGCATTCATTATACACAATCTTTGTCTGTCTGAGTGTTAGCTTGGAGAAAGAGAGACTTTGATAGCTAGTGAGACAGAGATCATAAAAGGATCAAAAAGTAGTAAGTACTGGATGGAGTGCTATTTTTGTTCAAACACAAACAAAAGACAAGACCAACAAGAGGCTTCTTCTTCCATTTTGTGAGACTTAACATCACAATTTGTCATCCCATTGAGGCTGTGCATGTTTCGTTGAGTTGTAATCTTTCTTGTATAATCTGAGTGTCTGCCATATGCAACTACAGAGTTTGACAAATCAAGCATGACAGCTAGGGGAGAGTGACATGAGTGAAGAAGCTTATTCATCTTCTTTTTTTGTTTGATGAGAGAATGAATGAAATGTGAGCAGATTATTCAAGGCATATATATATATATAAAATTAAAGCTATAAAGTCTAAAATAGATTTGAGTTTATATTATTGAGATAAAAAATGCACTCTGAACCTTTTTTTTTTCTTTTAAATGATGTAGTGAATTACTTTGAGGTGTCTATTCAAATTGTTTTCCCTTGAAATTGTTTGAACAAAGTAAATAATTCATGGTTGTCTATTCAAATTGTAGAAAATGACATTCTACTTTTGAATAGACCAATCAATGGAATGTACTTTATGTGAGAATGTGAAGTGTTGTTCCACCAGGAATGTACTTGTATAGGCTTAATCTTGATCAAATTGGAACAATGAGGTGTGTCGTCTCGTAGTAGTGTTCTTCAGCTTTTAGCGGTTGAGGGATCAGCACTTGTGTATTGTCCTCTTATTCTTTTTAAGGATGTCCTCTTATCCAATCTCCACATTTTTGTATGATCTAAGGGTGATGATCACTTCAATTTGTCTTAATTTACTTTAGCTTAAAAGAATCAATTGCCTTAATCCAAGCAATTTAGCTCTTGAATTTAACCAATCAAAGCTAATTCATCATTCTTATTAGCCATGGTTTGTTGTAACAGTATATGTGTTACGATTTGAGTGAATTAGTAACATTATGTCAGTATGTCACGTGGTGTTACAGTTACACAGAAAATTTTCTCCTCTCATAATTTGCTTCGTTTTTATGAGTCATACACTGCACGTATTTTAAGTAGAATCCATGACTTGCATTAATTAGTGAACATCGTTTACAAATCCAATCCAATCTAATCATATAGAATTGGTCGATTTTTATATCAGTTAATCCTTCTCTTTTCAACGTTTAGACTTGTTTGTTTGGATTGTTTTTTCCTATTGGACCTCTACAAAAAACATATTTAAGCCGAGGATTAAACATTTTGAGCCGTACTTTATTAGTTTGTAATTTATGATATTTTTTAATTAAAAATACAACAATCAAGAAATAAGATATTATAACCAATGATCATTTAGTCTAATGAATGACACTTAATTTCATTTTTGTAGGAGGAGGTTCTTAATTCAAAACTCATAAATGACATAAAAAAAAAAAATTGTAGCATATCAATTTCAAATTAAGTTACACAATTCCTTCTTAAGTAAAACAAAACTTCAGAAAGAAAACATAAAAACTATTGTTACATATAAACAGGCATGGATCCAAGGGGTGGTTAGGACAGGCTATAGACCATCCAAATTTTTTTATTTTTTTTTTCATATAGGACTATGTTAATCCTCTCCAATAATAACCCATACAGCTCTTACCCTTAGTCTAATATCTCAAATTCATTATATATGTTTGTGTGATTGTGTAGTGTTAACAAGTTGTTTAAAAATTTGGGAAATGTCATTAAAACAAAGGAAATTCGGTCAAAATTTTTAGAGATTATTTCCACTAATTAAGAAAAATTAGCTTCAAGTTTAAGCTACCCGAGAGTAACGACCTTATCATAACGTAAGGTTTCATCCAATAACAATGCTATTACATGTTCTAATCTAAAAAATTCCAATTACCAAAACATTACATTATTCGAACTGTTCTATACTTATTTGGACATCGAGAGTCTCTCTGAGAAAATTAGTAATACAACGAATTGGAGAATTGTACAAAGGGAAAGTAATTCTCATTAATTAAACTCAATATTACATGTGGCTATATATAGCCTTTAAATAACAGAAGCCTGTTATAACAGACTTACCAATTGAAACCTAATGACTTCACATGTAAGCTAATAGCAGTGACACCTAAGCAATGACTGGACAACCTAACTAATACATACTCTATCAATACTAAGGTGGGAAAATATGGTTTAAATTACATCATCCACAACATTCTGAGCATACCTACAAATACAAGTGCTGTACAATAAAGTTTAAATTACATAATTTAAGAATGGACAAAAGAATAATCATTTATTAACCAAAAAATGTAGAGAACTTTGAGCAGGTAGAAATGTAGAATCATCCCATCCTAAAGCAACCAAAAATCGTCCAACCTGCCAGAAGCAGCCTGGGGCTCCTTTCCTTCAAAATTTCAATTGGAGTTCTTATCTTTCTTCATCTTCAGATAGTTAAAAAAGGGTTTCTCTGGAACAGGTATAGACTTGACGATCCACCCAATTGGCCAAGAGACGGCTGCAATTCCAATACATGCACCCCATTGTCCCCAATTCAACCTCTCTGTATCTGCAAATTTCTTGAGAAACTCCACCATCACAACCTGGAGCACAATTGTCACTGCAATGATCCCCAAGAACAATTTGTTGGTGTGTATTCCCTTGAAGACATTCTTCTTCTCAAGCTTCCTTGCATTGAACTCATTGAACACCTGGCAGAGCACAAAGGTATTGAAGATCAAGGTGGCCTTTACCTTCTCATCCACACCAAAGATTGATTTGCCTTTAAATTGCAAGATCAAGAGGATTGTGATCTGGTACAGAGCCTGAGGCAAGAGGTTCCTCCACATGATGTTGGTGATGAGAGGCTCAGTCCTGCCCACAGGTGGCTTCTCCATGAGTTCTTTGGTGGGCTTCTCTGTGGCAAGAGCCAGAGCTCCCAGAGTGTCCATGATCAAGTTCACCCACAACAATTGAACTGCTGTTAATGGGACTTCACCTGCTGAAATTGCTGCTACAAAGTTGATGACAAGAGCTGCAACATTGACAGTGAGCTGGAATTGGATGAACTTCTGGATGTTGTTATAAACACATCTTCCCCACCTCAAAACTGTGGCCACTGAAGCAAAGTTGTCATCCATGATCACAATGTCTGAGCTCTCCTTAGCGACTTCAGTGCCTTGAATCCCCATAGAAAGTCCAATGTCAGCTTCTTTCAATGCCGGTGCATCATTCGTGCCATCACCGGTGACTGCAACCACATGGCCTTTCTGCTTCAAGCATTGCACCATTAGAAGCTTATCAAATGGAGACGACCTTGCCATAACACAGATTTTGTCCACTTTCTGCAACCTCTCTTCTGGTGTGTAGTTGCGAAATTGCACGCCTTCTATCACTGCTCCACTGAACATGTCCTGGTCAGCCTTGAGTATCCCACATTCTGTGGCTATGGCTTTTGCAGTGAAAACATTGTCACCAGTGATCATTTTGATGTTCACCCCTGCATATTGACAGGCTTCAACTGCTTTCTTCACACCCGGGCGACATGGATCCTTAAGCCCCACGAGTCCTAATAGGGTCAGTCCATCTTCTTTTAGCAAAGTTTTGTGTTCTTGATCCACTTGCTCCTCTGCAGGAACCTCTTTTTGTGCAAAAGCGATACATCGGAGGCTGCTAGCTGCCATGCCTTGAATAATCTGCTCAAATTTCAATTTTTCATTGTCGCCGAGCTCTTTGACAACTCCAGAGGCATTGTAGTAACTTGTGCACATTGCTAGCACCATCTCTGCAGCCCCTTTCCAATGTACTTGCATTGTATTGTCTGCCTTCCTCTTCATCAAAACCCCACTTCGTTTCTTCTGCGAATTGAAGGCTTCAACATGAAGAATGCTACAACTCTTTACAACTTGCTGCATATCCATCTTTAATCCATTTACAGCCCATGAAAGAATGGCCTTTTCGGTGGGACTGCCTGAGATCTCAACTTCTGAATCCAAGGTAGGCCTGAATACACTACCAGTCGTATTCAGAGCAACCCCTTCTTGGATCAAATTGAGAACATAAGGAGAAATTGATGAATAAGCTTCTTCAGCCATAGACTCATCACCTAGCCAAAACTTTGTCACCTTCATCAGGTTCATTGTGAGAGTACCTGTTTTGTCAGTACAAATGATGGTGGCAGACCCCATGGTCTCACAAGCAGAGAGCTTCCGAACCATTGCTTTGTCAACCATCATTCTCTTCATGGAATAAGCAAGAGTAAGAGTTACAGCTAGTGGCAGACCTTCTGGGATTGCTACCACAACAATTGTAACAGCAGCTGCTACAATCCCAATCACCGCGTTTATTATGTCATCAACCTTGGTCTTGCTGCCAATATACTCTTTATTTCCATTCTCATCCTCTGTATTCCCTGTGAAGTAGCGAACCAACAAGACTACGAGAACTAGGAAAGCAACTGCCAAACCAACTTTACCTATTGAAGAAGTCAGCTTGTCAAGGCGTGTTTGCAAAGGTGTCTTTTCGCTATTGTCACGGCTGATATGGCTCATCATTTCTCCCCATGTGGTGTGCATCCCGACAGATGTGACAAGCATCCGGGCGTACCCATCAGCCACTTTGGTTCCAGAAATGAGGAATGGATTCTTGGTATGGCTAATTTCGACATGATCACTCTCCCCTGTCATGCTTGATTCGTCTACTTGCAATGAATGACCCTCCAAGAGCAACCCATCAGCTGGAACTTGGTCTCCAATCTTCAAGCAAATGACATCACCAACCACAATTTCAAATATTGAAATCTGTTGACGCCTGCCGCCTCTCACAGCTTCAATTTGGACATTGTCACTGACTTTCGACAATTTGTCAAACTGTCTACTCTGCCTGTAATTACTAATTGCTGACACAGAAATTACCAAAAAGACTGCGAGAAATATGCTTCCGCCGTCAATCCAGCCTTCTTTCAATCCGTGCTCTTTGATGCCAAAGCCAAGAGAGAGCGCGGCGCAGCCTAAGAGGATGACAATTGTGAGGTCCTTGAAGGCCTCCCAAACAAAATGGAAGAACCCTTTTGTTGGGGGTTTCTTGTACGTGTTCAAACCAAATGATTCATGTCGGCGGGCAATATCTTCAGCATCACCATGGATTCCATGTTCTGCATCCGTTTTGAGAGCTGATGCCACTTCTTCAGCCCCTCCGAACTCAAGGAGCTGGTTGAGATTTTTGTGCTTCACAAGCTCAGTGAGGGTTGTTTGATCAATTTTGAATGTGTTGTCAGCTGGCACTGGCTCTACAGTAATAGTAGCATAAGAGGGAGAGCGAGGTATTTTGGTGGTGTTTGTGTTTTTGGTTACAGAAGGTTTGAAGAAAGAGAGGAGGGCTCTAGAGCAGTAGATGGTGACAAAAGCAGAATGCCATTTGCTTTTGTGCGTGCTAAGAGTAGAGTTTTGAGCATTGAGAAGCAACTCAATCTTAATGCACCCCAATCTGGCATGCAAGGTGGTAGACATTGTTCAATTCAAAAGCACAAAATTAAGGAAGAGATCGATACAAAATGACTTATAACTCTGAGCAATTGCAATTGACAAGATGCGATGGTATCACAATTCACAAGGAATGAAAGAAGTAAAAAGGAAAAAGTTTATGGGACTAATGAGAAGTCTGTAGAATGCAAAACTAGTACACAACACCAAATGGATAAGCTATGTACGTATTATTGTATTGTGATTGATGATGACCACCTGCATGAGAGTCCTACTTATAACATCCAGTTTGCTTGGGAGAAAATCGTTTGTGTTTAATTCTATACAAAACGTAAACGTGTTAACGCGGCCGCAATGCATATCATAGCCCCGCGTAAGTTCCGACGCTTTCTGATTTATGAGGCACACCGTACACACTGAAAGTCCGCTCTTAAAGAAACTGTAGTGGATGCCAGGAACCATCTTTGTGATCATCAACAGAAATTTCTTTGTGGTCAGCTTGAAAAACAAATCAAAGATCAAACGCGTACACATATATATATATGATGTTCAGGCTTCATGTGTACGATATATAAGATCACAAGTTTGTTATCTTTTGTTTTGTATTATTATAACTCTTCGATCGACCAGGAGAGTTTCTTCGAAGTTTCCAATATGATCAACGAGTATGAATACAATTGATGCCGTAATTTTCGAGTTTAATGTAGGTGGATTTTGTTGAAGCTAAGCACACAAGATTTTTTAGTTTAATTATTGTGTGCTTAGCTTCAAAAAAAAATCTTGTGTGCTTATCTTGTACGACTAATACATCACGTGGCCCATGAGATTTGAATTCTCTTTTAGTCCCTTGTGCATGTGCATGTACTTATTTTGTATTAATCAATTAAAATTTTGTTGTTTTACGGTAATTTTATAATCGGAATCGTTCATTTTTCAAATTACTCCTTAAAAATCATCATTGCATGAAATCAAATAAATCAGAAATCATTTAGTTAATTATGTAACTGTTATTGAATAAACAAACAATGAGTCTAAGTATTATTAAAATCGTATGTTTATTTTATAACAATTAAATGATGTCCAACTTATTTTCGATTCAATTGATTTTTTACAGAGATGATCTTTAAAGGTGATATAAAAAATGAATGATTTTAATCATGAATATATAATGTAAAACGACATAACATTAATTAATTAATATGAAATTAATACATAAGGAATTAACAGATAACCCAAATTTGTGGCGATGTAACGGTTTTATCTAATAATTTTTTAATATTATAAGACCGACCCATATTAGAGAAAGTGAGAAGAGAGTTTCGTTTCTATAAACATCAAGAGTTAATTACACTTGCACATTCTGAAGTTTATCGTCTTTTTAAATATACCCCCTGAGGTTTAAAAAATTACACATATACCTCTTAAGGTTTTAAAACTATTACATATAATCCCCTACAAGAGAAAAAAAATAAACAAAAAAAAATTATTTGTATTGAGGTTGGATTTTACACCTTGAGTAATCTTATTAGGCTATTTAACCCCTTAGCATATTTTTTTGCATAATTTTTCATTATTTTTTGCTCACTATAGGGAATTATATGTAACAGTTTTGAAACCTCAAGGGGTGTATGTGTAATTATTCAAACCCCAGAGAGTGTATAGGAAAATACAATAAAGCTTAAGGGGTATAAATGTAATTAACTCAAATATCAATATTCAAAGTTTATTGATTTCAATAGGCAAAAGGTTTTAGACCAAAAAAAATAGTCAAAATGTGTGGTAAGGTTGTTCCCGCAACATCCAACAAATCAGACTTTTTTGCATACTCTACACATACATATATACATTCGCTCCCGAATAATCTCGCACCTTACAGGAATGATGTAGACCCCGCATAAGAAAAGCAAGTTTAATAGACCCACGTCACCCACCCAATTGCGAGGTTTTATCTCAAGCAAACTTGGATGCAATTTTAGGAGATATCCCACCTAGTTAATATAATTTTATATCCGACAACTTAATTATTATATTCAATTATGAACAATCTTATATTCAAATATGAACAATCACTAATCTGTTCCACTTAGTTTGGGCTCTAGGAATTTTCTCTGAGCTACTTCATCTATTGAGCAATTGATTCGTCATTGACCATATGCATGCTCCACCTCAAACAATAATAGCATACCATGCATTCCAGCCGAATCTTCGACTTTTTTTTTTTGGTTACAAATCAAGGCTAAGGAAAGAGACCTAGAGGGGGAGGGGGGGATCAAAACCCGATGAGGTGGGGGCAGCACAACTGTTTGGCCAATTGGCCTACCCAAGTCCTCTCCATTTTTGGTCGAGCAAGTGTTAGTTGAGCCGAACCATCCACTTTGATATCCCCTGTTGAGTGCTCACTTCTTTTGGTCCTCCCACCTTCCACGTACATATTTTCTCCAATTTAACCACTAAAGTTCACCACCAAAGTGAGTGCAAGCACAAATGACCAATTCAGATGCAAGTTTTATCTTAAAAATTCTAGATCCAATTTCTCACTTAATTAATGTATCAAATTATGATAATCAATCATTTATCCAATGTATGCTAATTGAATTTAGTCTATAATTAATTCCTAACATTTTCAAAACCTAAGAGTTGGTTTTTAATTTAAGATTTTATTCAGTACCATGGAAATGGAACATGGAACAAAACTCTTTCGTCCACAAAACAAACAGTTGAATTAAACATCGATCTTACATCACTCTCTGGCACCGAAAAAGTGACTATGACGTAACTAGGTGTCACGGGCTCACTTTTCACGCAGCGGAATTTGCCCGTGCGGCACCAAGATTCCTCTGAATCAAGGCCAGCCATCCTTTCTCTTTACCCTTTTCAAGATATAGACCCATTCGTTACCTTCTCGAGGTTTGCCAACAAAAACTACTCATCTCGAGTCTCGCTTGTAGCGACTATACGATTGCTTCCTTGTGTCAAGGTTCTCAGCCAAGACACTCGCCCGATCGATAGGTTCTTATGACGTCGGCATTCCATTCTCACATGTTGGGTCTTGTTTTGTTCCCACATCTCATTTGTTCTGGCACTAAGGGCTAGCTCGCGCCCATAGTCCTTTCCTCGAGTTAAACATGCAAGCCAACTTGTAAGCATGCCACCTGAGTGAGCAACTCTTCCCCGATGCTCTACGTTAGCTTTCTCTCATTGACACGGGGTCGCCCTTCCCGTGCTTGCTAGCATTATCTATTGTGCATGGCCGAACCCAAGCCGATGCCCTCGTTGAGTACTACATGGCCAATGTGCACCATGAAGTCTCCGGGAGTTCACATCTAGTTGACGTGATGTGCATACAGCGCGGCATAAGGAAATTCCCCTTGTAGCCTCGTGTGCGCGCACCCAGCGCAATACAAGCACTCCCGCTCGCTAGTACTGTCCGTGGGACCTCCTATCCCACGCAGACACATGACCGCCCTCCGAAAGTCATGTGCCCGCCCCCTAGGTCCCTAAAGGTTCCTAGAGTAGCTCGCTTAACGCTCCATGGGTGTGGGCGTCGGGGGTGGTAGAGAGCTTGACACCATGTCTCCTCCTAAAGAGCATTTTATATCTTTCTTCACAAAACAGGAGGAAACATCAACATGCGCGAGCAGTCATAATTGGCCATAATTAATTCATCCGAACTTCCAATGACGAACCGTCAGTTGCGTTGGACTCGTTTCGACCTCTTGGATTTACCAGTATTTTTAGATTTCCGAAATTCCAACCGGAAGACCCCAAAATCCAAATTACGAAATTACCCTTCCACACGCGCAACCTGGCCACTCTTCACCAAACGGATGCCATTCTCTTGCCATTTGACCCTCCATACTTCATATTAATGTCACGGAAGAACAACTCTAAGTGCGGACCGTGACACTAGGCCTTTCAAATTCCAATGGAGTAGGTGGACGTGGTCAATGGTTTTGGCGGATTAAGATGAATAGACGTTGACTTCAATTGACTAATTGACTTCAATTGAAACTAATGCATGCACAACTTAACGGAAAATTCTCATACATTTGCAGCACTACTTCACCGTAATAAGTATGGATGATAAAGAAATTAAGCATGCAAATGTAATGCAAGCACTGAAAGTAGAAGCTGTACGTTTGATTGAGTAAGACTGGAATTAAGAGTAGGCAGGAATATAATGCAAAATTTTGTTTGGGCAGTTGATAATCGTCCTCCATCTTATATTTTTATCCAGGTCAATTAACTAGCCAGCTTAAGCTGTTTGACTAAATTGTAAAGTATACAAGAGTCATGGTCGATCAATTTCCTACCAAATCGTTAACAACGTACTTTCCACCTGAAAGTGTGCTAAGAAAAGATTGGTTTAACTACGTACTATTATATAAAGCATTTACGTCAAGTCATGCATTTCTCTGCCAACTTTTTGTAGGAATAAGGAATTGGGTATTTGCATATATGGTTGACACAATGTTGATGCTAAAAATCTCTGATCCAGTAATTAATCAACAATAAACAAATATGAGCAATCTGACCTTGAAATTGTGACGCGTCAATCCTGCTAAGCTTCGTTGTCGACCTCTTCTATAGTGCGATTTGTCAATTATCATAGGGGTTGTGGTACCTGCAAAGTCACTTCGATGGCTAAATGAGTGTTTACTCTAGTTGGTATTTCTCTTAATTGGAATATGATGCATACCTGTACTTCTTTGTTACTTTGGTATTTATGAAGTATTTTTCCTTGATACTTGCGATACCATGATCTCCACTCTTCCCTGATTCCAGCTAATCGTGCATGGGAATCATGGAGGAAGGGGTTTGATCGTGGGTTTGTGGAGTTTGATCCACGTTGATTTGGTCCCATGTGTACTGAAATTCATTCAGCACGTGTTGGGCTCTGTCATTAGCTTTTATTTTTGGACTTGGATTTACCTTTTCTTGGGCCTAGATTAATCCCATGTGTATTATTTAGCCCATACTGCCTTTCGGCCCACTGCGAAATATGTGCCATACACAAGGTTTTTCCAAAATTTGGCCCACGTACAAGGTTATAGCTAATAAAATATGAAAAATGTTGTTTGTTCTAACTATTATAAATTTCCAACTTGTGTTTCTCAACTAATTATATTGACATCATCTCATTTATTTTTTTTATAAGAATAAGAATTCTGTATATATACAAGATTACTACAGCCAAATAAGGTAAATCGAAGGAAAAATTCATGAAGGAGAATGAGAGAAAATCATGGAGGAGAATGAGGGGATTAAATTAATCAATCAAGGAAATCAAGTGAGCTAGATGATGATGAATAGGTGATTTGGGTATAATTAACACCCAACAAACTAGAGATACTTTTAACAATGTGTTCAGTTTGGTGAGATGGTGTAACATATTGGAGTAATTTTTCAATATGATCATCACACCACCACTTGAACCTATCTATTATAATATATGTATATTTATTAATACTATACAAATTTAACCCATTTTCCACCATTGATATATAACACGTGGATTAGTAATACTACGTGGCAGTGTGACGGTCGGACACAAATTTTTTTCAAATATATTGGACATGGATATGAGAGGCTAAGATGAGTGCAAACATCTATAGTGGTAGACAAAACATATATATATTCGACAAAATGGCTATGAGAAACTAATTATGAGAGACTATTTTATAAGAGCCCCTAGATTAATCCAAAGCATGACACATATTAACCTCACTCATACCTATTTTATTACCCAAAAACATGTTTTAAATTACTAACCCTAAAAAAAAATAAATAAAAAATAAAAAAAACCTCACCCAAACCCAATATTTTATTGCTTGTCCCGTTTTTTACCCCATTCGCCGACGGGTCACTCCATATTCTTCTAAGGTATAGAATGAGGCTTGTGGAGGCTGCATGTTAATTTTTAACTCTGGAATTTTGCACGAAGCCCTGAGTTGAAACCTAACATAAAGTCGACAAACTATGTGTCATTTGTTGGGGTGGCAATTCGTGTTATCGTGTCATATTCGTGTTGTGTCATATTGGGTTCGTGTCGACAATTACACAAACCCAAAAGATGTACATTGTAATCGTGCTATCGTGTCGTGTCGTATCATATTCGTGTACACTGTAATCGTGTAATCGTATCAAAAATTGTCACCCCCAGCTCATTTGATTAATCTAAGGACTCTTATAGAATTGTCTCTCACAATATTTTATATTAACTAGCCTCATATATTCCTAACCTTGGTAAGTTAGTTTTTTAATGAACAAATGTTTAGCCTAACTATTTATTTTTGTCCGCATTAAATACTCTAATCCAACCCATTTGCTTAAACTAAAAAAGCTTAACCTATTTTGAGTTATAATACTTGGGGTACGGGTGTTATGGTCTTGAATGTCCTCAAGAGTCAAGATATACGATGA
>QANW01004277.1:0-12920 GCA_003254865.1 Dryas drummondii
GGTAGGCATTGACCAGCCACGTGTCGAACCGTGATTGGTTGTTTGGATTGGTGTGGGTTTTCCCACAAACACTTACATTTCCACATCAAACTTTGCAGGGAGGGAAGAAATTTGAAACTCAATTTGTTATATACTTATATGATAAAAAAACTTTAAAATACATGGGCGAGCCAAATAATAAAACTTGTAAGTGAACTAATAATTTAAATGATAAATAGTAAACAAACAAGCACTTAATGATGGGGTTCATTATCCAATTAAGATTGTCAGATTAATATATCATTAGAGAAGTTATCAACAATACTTTTAATTAATGAATAATTTAACTTAATAAAAGAGTAATGGGATGACAAGGGTCATAAGGCGAAGCACACTGCACAGAGGCAGAGCATACTTTAGGGAGGCCTTAAAGTAAAGGCAACATACCCAAAGCCATAACGAAGCCAATAGGGCACGGTCACCAAAGTGATAACAATTTGAGGCATTGACTATTGAATTTGAGCCCTTCAAAATTGTACCCTTTTCAATTTTCATGTCAGAAGCCCTTAACCAAAGAATAGAAAGAGAAAGAAAAGGAGATGGAGATGTGGGCAACAAAAGTGGCTCAGCTAGCTATCATTGCCAAACCAACTAGGTTTGCCTTGGGGGTACACCGTACACCCTCCTGTCTTGCTTTGGAACACTACTTGTTGTTGTTGTATGAACTTATAACTCTACACATCCTTTTCTTTGTTTAAACACTTCTTTTTGTAATTTTCCGGCCAAAAAAAGAAAAACTTGTTTTTGTAATTTGATATAGAAAAAAAGTCTTTATGTTTGTAATTATAAAAGTACATTTATCAATCTAAATCACGTACAGCAATCAGCATTGTCAACTTGAGTAAATGAAAATACGAATTTCAAAATTATTTAACTCTTGTTTGACATATATTCTAGTATGATATTTATCATGAATTTCACGTTCTTTTTTTATTGAATAGTGAATGGCCACCTATCTTTAAGAAGGTGACTCGATCATACATTCATACGGAGACTCTGAATGTCAGAATCTCCACACACTTGTTCCAATCAGATGGTGATGGGACGTTTGGGGACCACATATCCACTAATCTCACTGACACGTCTAAGTAAGTAAAAGGAGAAACGATCAATGGCCAGTGCCCAGTGGGCATCTCATGAAATTGAAATCTATACAAATAATGCATACACGCAGACTCACCGAGTCACTGGTCCCAACTCCCAAGTTCCCAATCCAAAAAACAAAAGAAAAATGAAAAAAATCTCCCATCTTTGTCTCAATGGCTCAATCCTCATGCCCCATGCCATAAACTCACGTCTCACTCTCACGTGTCATTAATTGATGAATTGAAAACCCATTCATCACTTATTTTCTATTTTATTTATTTTATTCAGTCATACGCTATATTTATGCTCCCAACTCGACCCTTCACTCCTTCACCGTCACAGCATGGAAAAAGTCTTTATTTACAAAAAACACAATGGAAAAAGTCTTTGGTTACTAAAAACACATGGAAAAAAGTCTTTATTTATATAAAAAAATATATGAATGTTGTAAAAATAAAGAACTTAGAGAGAAAAGATGGGAGAACAGTGTGTCTTTTTCCATTCCATAGAGCCTCTATTTATAGGCTTCAAGTGATAAACATTTACATCAGATAAACATCTTATGATAAATACATTATCACTAAGATAAATACAGGAAAATAAAATGAGTATTTATCTAGCTAATATTATATGATTATCTATGGAGATAAATACATGAAATGTGGTATGTAGTTATCTGATGAGGACATTCACATTATCTGCAACACTCCCCCTTGGATGTCCGCAAATCAATGATAAGCTGCCTCGTTAAAACCTTGCTTGGAAAACCCAGTGGGATAAAACCTAAGCGAAGGAAAAAGAGTACAACCTTGTCTTGATCATTGAAATAGCGTTGGACGTGCTTATGTTGCCTCATTAAAACCTTGCTAGGAAAAACCCTGTGGGATAAAAACCTAGTCGAAGGAAAAAGAGTACAACGCACATATGTCCGATGTACTTGGATGCTCCCCCTGATGATTGCATCCATTAATTTGATAGTTGAGAAAATCGACGAAGTCCAATACCATGTACAAATTTCTGAAATGAACTTTTTGGTAAGGCTTTGGTGAAGAGATCTGCAAGGTTGTCACAAGAACGGATCTGTTTGACTTCGATTTCCCGATTCTTCTCAAGTTCATGTGTGTAGAAGAATTTTGGTGAAATGTGCTTGGTTCTATCACCTTTGATGTATCCTCCTTTGATTTGAGCAATACAAGCAGCATTATCCTCATACATGATAGTTGGAATATCTGTAATTAGAGGTAGATCACAAGTACTATGGATATGTCGTATTACTGATCTTAACCAAACACACTCTCGACTTGCTTCGTGGAGGGCAAGTATTTCTGAGTGATTGGAAGATGTAGCGACCAATGTTTGTTTTGTAGATCTCCATGAGATCGCAGTATTTCCACAAGTAAATACATATCCAGTTTGGGAGCGACCTTTGTGCGGGTCGGATAGATATCCAGAGTCCGCATATCCAACAAACTTTGGGCCATTGGGGGATTCACTTGAATAAAATAGGCCCATATCAGTTGTTCCACGAAGATAGCGTAAGATATGCTTAATACCATTCCAATGTCGATGTGTTGGAGTGGAGCTATATCTTGCTAACAAGTTTACCGAAAAAGCTATGTCTGGTCTTGTACATTGTGCTAAGTATAGTAAAGCACCTATTGCACTAAGATATGGTACTTCTGGACCAAGGACCCTTTCATTATCTTCTTTAGGACGAAATGGGTCTTTCTCAGTGTCAAGAGACCGAACAACCATTGGGGTACTCAACGGATGAGCTTTATCCATATTAAAGCGTTTCAATACCTTTTCGGTATATGTTGATTGATGGACAAAGATTCCTTTGTCACAATGCTCGATCTGCAGGCCGAGACAGTATTTGGTTTTTCCAAGGTCTTTCATCTCAAATTCATCTTTTAAGTATTCGGCAGTTTTTATGAGCTCTTCAGGAGTTCCAATTAAGTTCATATCATCGACATAAACTGCCACTATGGCAAAACCATAATTTGACTTCTTTATGAACACACATGGGCATATAGGATCATTGATATACCCTTCTCTTATCAAATATTCACTAAGACGATTGTACCACATTCGTCCAGATTGTTTTAACCCATATAGTGATCGTCTCAATTTGATAGAGTACATATTTCGTGGTTTTGTTTTAATTGCTTCAGGCAATTTGAGTCCTTCTGGGACTTTCATATAAATATCAGCATCCAAATCTCCGTATAAGTATGCAGTAACAACATCCATAAGTTGCATGTCGAGTTTTTCTGAAACTACCAGACTTATCAAATATCTGAATGTGATTGCATCCATAACGGGAGAGTATGTTTCATCAAAGTCAATTCCAGGCCTTTGAGAAAAACCTTGCGCAACGAGTCGTGCTTTATATCTTGCAATCTCATTTTTCTCATTACGCTTTCTTGTAAACACCCACTTGTAACCTACAGGGTTCACATTGTGCGGTGTTTGGACTACAGGTCCAAATACGCCACGTTTTTCTAAAGAGTTCAACTCAGCCTGAATTGCATCTTTCCATTTAGGCCAATCATGCTTATGTCTGCAATCATCAACAGATCTAGGTTCAAGATTATCATCAGCTTTAATGATCTCAGTAGCTACTGCGAATGAAAAAATATCATCAATGATCATTTCATCGCGATCCCACAATTCATCATTGCATGCAAAATTTATAGAAATTTCTTTATTGTTAGGTACCTGTGCCTCTTCTGGGGCTTGGGTCTCATTATGGACCATGTCTTGTTCTAAGACTGAACAATCATTAAGTGTGGGTTCGCAATTTTCGCTGGAATTTTCTTTTAATTTCCTCTTCCGGGGAACTGTATCTTTTGAACCTATTGGTCTGCCACGCTTCAGGCGTGCAACAGAAGAATCATTTGCTGGCACATTTGATTGTCCAACTGGGACATCAATCCTTGCGGGTGTATTCATTGCTGGTATATGTGATTTTGTCACTTTTGCTATATCTGTAAATGCATCGGGCATTTGATGAGCAATCTTTTGAAGATCAACTATCCGTTGTACTTCATTTTCACATTGCATGGAACGAGGATCAAGATGAGACATAGTGGATACATTCCACGATAATTCACGCCGTTCTTCAGGAACGGTGGTCTTTTCTCCCCCTAACGGCGGGAAGACTGTCTCATCAAAGTGACAATCCGCAAAACGTGCGGTAAAGATATCACCTGTTAAGGGTTCGAGATATCTAATGATAGAGAATGAATCAAAACCAATATATATCCCCAGCCTCCGTTGAGGACCCATTTTAGTGCGTTGTGGAGGTGCAATGGGTACATATACGGCACACCCAAAAGTCCGTAAATGTGAAATATTTGGCTGGCTCCCAAGTGCTAATTGTAAAGGGGAGTATTGATAATCATTCACTGGTCTCAGTCGAACTAATGACGCAGCATGTAAAATAGCATGTCCCCATGCATAAACTGGCAACTTTGATTGCATAAGCAAAGTTCGAGCAATCAATTGAAGGCGCTTGATAAAAGCTTCTGCTAAACCATTTTGGGTATGGACATGAGGAACAGGATGTTCAACATCAATGCCAACCGACATACAATAGTCATTAAAGACTTGAGACGTATATTCACCAGCATTGTCAAGTCGAATCGACTTGATAGGATTATCTGGAAACTGGGCTCGTAATTTAATTATCTGAGCCAATAGCCTAGCAAATGCAACATTACGAGTTGACAAGAGGCAAACATGTGACCATCTACTGGATGCGTCAACTAGAACCATAAAATAACGAAATGGACCACATGATGGTTGAATGGGCCCACAAATGTCCCCTTGAATTCTTTGCAGAAATGATGGGGATTCTATATCAAGCTTTAAGGGAGAAGGTCTGATAACCAACTTTCCTTGTGAACAAGCTATGCAAAGATTTTTGTTAAATTCAATCAGATGTTGAGTCGTTAATGGATGCCCACAAGAATTTGAAATAATCCTACGCATCATAGTGGATCCAGGATGACCTAACCGGGCATGCCAAAGCATGAAAATATTTGGGTCAATGAACTTCAGGTTCATGACAGCATGGGCCTCAATAAATTTTATAGTTGTATAATACAACCCAGATGAGAAAGCAGGGAGTTTCTCCAATATACGCTTCTGGCTGTAAATATTGGATGTAATGCAAAGATATTCAGCATTATGCTCAGTTGTGGTTTCAATGTGATATCCATTCAAACGAATATCTTTAAAACTAAGCAGATTTCTTTTGGATCTGCTTGAGAATAGAGCCTTGCTAATGGACAGTTGAGTTCCATTGGGTAACGTAATATGGGCTCTTCCGGAGCCTTCTATCAGGTTTGCAGAACCTGATATAGTGGTTACCCTAGCTTTTGTAAATGCTATATTGAAAAAATACTTCCTATCTCGAAGTATAGTGTGCGTAGTCGCACTGTCTACAAGACAAATATCTTCGCCATGACTTTGACCACCGCAGTCCATATTTAATGCCTTCTAATAAAATAAATGAAAATAATTACTTTCAATTTAAAGAAATAACCACGACATTTTATTCGATAATAAAAATTATTCTTACATGTGCAAAACCTGAAAAACAACTAAATAAAAGTAACATATGCAAATTTGAAACTAATCCTAAGGAAAGCAATAAAACTGATTAAATAAACGACAAATTAATTGGGATGGACAACCCCACCACCAATCATAGCATCAAAACACTTTGCATCGGTGTCAGCGAAGAAATCAGAGACATCAAGATGACTTGTGTCCACTGGGTCTGAAGTGTCCATTGGGTCATGAACTTGGTCAACATAATTGACTTCAACCTTCCCCTTTAAAGAGGCTTGGTAAAGGTCTACCAAGTGCTTGGGCGTGCGACAGGCACGCGACCAATGTCCAGTCCCACCACACCTGTGACAGGCACCTTCAGAAGCTTTAGGGGCTTTGTCTATTTGACCTTTCCCTTTGTCTTGCTTGTTCCACTTCTGGTGGGTATGTGATGCTTGCGCATTTTTAAGACCCAAGTTATTATTGCGGCCACTTTGACCATTACGGCGCCCATTACCACTCCCTTGTCCTTGACCACGCCCATAGCCACGACCACGACCACGACTACGGCTACGAGATAAAGTAGCATTCACTTCAGGGAATGCTGCCGCCCCAGTTGGACGGGATTGGTGGTTCCTCATCAGGAGCTCATTGTTTTGCTCAGCAAGGAGAAGACAAGAGATCAGTTCAGAGTACTTCTTGAACCCACGCTCACGGTATTGCTGCTGCAAGAGCACATTTGAAGCATGGAAAGTGGTGAAAGTTTTCTCCAACAGTTCTGCATCAGTAATTTTCTCACCACATAATTTAAGTTGAGAACTGATTCGAAAAAGTGCAGAATTGTACTCAGAAACTGTCTTGAAATCTTGTAGACGCAGATGCATCCAATCATGGCGTGCCTTAGGGAGGATCACAGTTTTCTGGTGATCATATCTCTCTTTCAGATTATCCCAGAGAGTCAGCGGATCCTTGACAGTGAGATACTCACTCTTCAGCCCTTCATGAATATGATGGCGAAGAAAAATCAAGGCTTTGGCACGGTCCTGCGGGGACGCTTTATTGCTTTCTTGGATAGTGTTACCAAGATTCATGGATTCAAGATGGATCTCAGCATCAAGGACCCAGGACAAATAGTTCTTTCCAGAGATGTCGAGTTCAACAAATTCTCGTTTGGTCAAGTTCGTCATTTTCTACATAAAGAAAATGAGATATTTAGAACTCATGAAAAATAATTATAGAACTTCAGGTTCTTAATATTTCCAATATATATACACATATACCAAAAACTTCAGGTTTAAGGTAAAAGACGCCATAAATACAATTAGAACTTCAGGTTCTAAAGTCTTCGCATATCTTATTCGAACTTCAGGTTCATTGATATAAGAACATATAAATTTAATTTAGAACTTCAAGTTCTATGGCATAGATTTGAACTTCAGGTTCAAAATATGAATTAACTGAGTAATAAATAATTGATAAAGTAATGGTACAAATAAAAGATTTAGGAACAATAGTAGATAAGTCACATATGAAAGTATAGCCATATATAAACATGAGTATAATTGCATAAAGAAATTTAATTAAACAACTCATATAAAGAAATTCATGCAATCGGCCTTGACAGAAAATTTGAATCAAACAGTATTTGATACAAAACAAACAATTAAATTAATTATTTGTATATGTAATAATACTCTAGGTTGAAAATTATTCTCAAATAAGGAAAACTAGAATTAAGCATTCGGTGAGTAAGGTGGAATAATATTCATAATTGTGAACATCTAATTGATTAAAGACAATTAATTGTTTGTCAGATTATAAAAAAAATAATTTAAACAAAACATGCCCATATATTAGATCAAACGAATTTATGATAAAGATATATCCACCCAGGGAGGTAGGAATAAAAGTTATGTGCTTGTCCATGCAGTTGAATCAGTTGATACATATACGATATGCATCAAGATTGACTTTGTGCGTGATATAGCAAAGGGCACATAGCATATATATGTATACATACACACATAAGGTTGCAGTAAATGAATCAAAGAATTGTCATAAATAAAGCGTATATATAATAATTCAATGATAAAAGTGAAATAGACAAAAACACAACAAACTGTCAGATGAATTAATTAAACACCCAAAACATGCCATCAGTGAGCGAAAAGATAATTTGTTTCAACCCAAGAGTTTAGCACTAACGTTGCAGCGGCTATATAGTAATTGCAGTAGCGTGAATAAGAGCATCAAAGTTGAGCACGAAGGCTCTTGCTTCTTAGATCGAAAAAGCCTCTCAATGTCATCGGCTTGTTAATAAAAATTGCTATTAGAAATAAAGAAGCAAAATAAAGAATAAAAATATACCAGAGCTCTCGTGCTGATAACGTGTTGTAAAAATAAAGAACTTAGAGAGAAAAGATGGGAGAACAGTGTGTCTTTTTCCATTCCATAGAGCCTCTATTTATAGGCTTCAAGTGATAAACATTTACATCAGATAAACATCTTATGATAAATACATTATCACTAAGATAAATACAGGAAAATAAAATGAGTATTTATCTAGCTAATATTATAAGATTATCTATGGAGATAAATACATGAAATGTGGTATGTAGTTATCTGATGAGGACATTCACATTATCTGCAACAATGAAAAAATTCTTTGCTAAAAACTAAAAAGTGTTACAATGTCCTCGTAGTAAGGTATTACAACAAATCAATAATAAAACGATACTAATTATTATTAGTAAGTAAGAATCATATATCATAAGTAAGTAAGTGATATGATTCTTACAAAATTGTAATGACTTATATGTGTACTATAACTATGAGTCATTTTAGAAAAAATAAAATTTGTGTCATGGTATTTTCATGAAGAGGACCATCACACACATGTTTTTTGTTTTTATATAATTTCGTCATTGTTTCATTGTATTATATTAATAAGCAATACATCCATTTTATTTCATATTTTCTCAACCAGAAAATTATAATTTAACAAGTTGAAATATTATTAGTTTGACAATCAATTGGAAGGGATAAGACTGGTCTTAACTTCTCATTATCGTATCATAATATAAAGTCTACATATATCATATTGTATTATATTCACTTGAATAAGTAAATTAATGAATAAAGTAATATTATATTTAACCAAAGTAAATTATATCTACAACTACAATAATAAGATAAGTTTAAAAAGAAACTCCAAGTTTCAAAGAGAAACACCACAATTTCTAGTGGCTACTATAAAAGTGAAAAGATTAATGCTTATTAAAATAAAAATATAAAACATACATGCATGGACATTTGAGTTCATGAAAATTCGGAGATATATCAACATCACAAGGTACACAAACATATAAAAGTAGTCCATCTGACCGAAAAAAAATTCAAAATAGCCACTTTCATTAATTTATTTATAATGATAGCGAAATTAAAAATTAACAGATAAAAGATTGTCCTAACTTAAGCAATAAGCACGAGGTAGAAAAGCTGAGCAGCTTAAAAAAGTCAGAAAGAAGGAAGGCTAAGCCAAGCCAAGCCAAGCCGAGCTTTGACGAGCCAGTAAATTTGCCCTATATAAGAAATAAATTATAAAATATAACTGATATATTACCATATAATATAACTAATATAACGTGTACGAATATGATTGGACGATCTATTTATATTAGTAAGGTATAATATTAATAACATTTATTCATATTATAACACATAAACTAATTATATCACGTGTAAATATATCAATTATACATAATAATTTCTCATACATAAAAACATCCTTGACCAAGAGAGATTTAGTTTTTAGTGGTATAAGTGTGTAACTATGTCACATGTATGATGTGAATTCTAATAATATATTGATATGTGTTATTATTTTAAGTAAAAATAACAATTTCTTTAAGCAAAAAAATTACATAATGCCGAACATTTGGATAGTATATGTAATACAATTGGTCCTATTCAAGATTCTTTCAAAACATCTAGATCGTTGATGCTAAGACTACGTGGACAAAGTGTTGTGTAAGACATTAATTATACAAAATTATCAGGTACTATAGGGTTATGTAACTTATGTGTTCAAGTGTTCAAATTGTAAATTTTATTTAAAATAAATACACATATCAATATATACTAATAACACGACTGCCTCACTACAAAATCTATAAGCCGAGCCAAGCCTAGCCGATGCGTTTGTCCCTACATGACTGCTCTATCTAAGCATCCTCGACCAAGAACGTCCGAATCGCTGATGCTACGACTGCAAGGCGCAAAGCCTTATTTATGTGCTGTCCACGTGGAGCTTTGTCATTGGCCACATCCCTTTTCCTTCAAAAAGATAAAAATTTGGTCTTAACTTTAAACTTTAATAAACCCTCGTCGGAACAGATACTCGGAATATCTTTCATTTCATCGGAGCGCGCCTCTGTTTCTCTTCAGTGGGTAGAGAGAAAAAAAAGTGCGATTTCTAGAGAGAGAAAGAGAAAGCGAGCTCAGAGACACAGAGAGGGACTCGTACTTTCTAGGGTTAGGTTTTCCTTTTTTAAATACAAGTTAAAGGAACAAAAAGAAGCTGAGCTTAATTAGAAGTTAAAGATTGTGATTCTTCCAGCTTTATTTTTTCTTGGATAAAATTTTCTCGGGAAAATTTAGCGTCGACTGTAAGTCGTTTTTTTGCGTTTTGTTTGTGTTTATCTTGTTTTTGTTGCTGTAAATTCCTTTGCATAAACTGCACGGAAGACGAGGCTTCCGCCTCAAGCAAAGTTGTTCTTCTTCCAAGTTTGGCAAGAGCGTTTATTTTCGCTATTTTATTGGGAAAGAAAAAAAAAAAAAACAAAGTCTGACATCGGTCAGAAAATTTACTTTTTTTTTTTTTTTTTTCTAACCATTTTTGCTTTTGTCCTGTTTGAATAGAAATTCGTGAAGTAGTGTTAGAGTAGTAGTGGAATGTGCTCTGAATGTTTAGTCCGGAGAAGAAAGTTTCAGTCTTTAGAGGAATTGGGTTTTTTGGGTCTGATGGTGGGTTGAGGATGTTGTGGAAATTGAAGCAAATGTTCACTGAAACTTGACGAAGAATCGGATTGGGATAATGTCAATTTGTGTAAACATTGGGTTGAAATGAGGAATTCGGGTGTTATTTGAGGGTTGCAACATGAGTTGCAGCGTGAAGAACAACGGAGGAAGAGAAGAGAGAGAACATGAGCAGCCGGTTTTGCGGAGGTCGGTCGAGGCTGGACCGGAATTGGTCACCCAGAACGGTTCGATTACGGCCCAGCAGCTGACCATCGACGAGAACCTACTCGTCGACCCGAAGCTGCTGTTTATCGGGAAGAAAATTGGTGAGGGAGCCCATGGGAAAGTTTATGAGGGAAGGTCAGTCTCAATTCCTTGTCAGTTAACCCAACTACTATGCTCAACCCAGTTGCTCTTTGCTTGCTGTGATTGAAAAAAAGAATGTACTTATTCGAGTTTAATTCGTTATCTGGTTAAATAAATCTGAGTTGTGCATTGTATGGTTTTGGAGGAACACATTTGAACTGTCTTTGTATGAATAGTTGTATGTAAACTAGTGAGAGTTACTACTTCCAATGTCATCAAATGATTGCGCTATTGCACAGAGTGTGTACGAATAGTTTTGTCTGTTGTCTAGTGTACTAGTTTTGTACGTGTACTCTAATGATCTTCCAGGTACGGGGATCGAATTGTTGCTGTCAAAGTTCTCCACCGTGGGAGCACTTCTGAAGAAAGAGCTGCACTTGAGAATCGTTTTGCCCGTGAAGTTAATATGATGTCTCGAGTAAAACATGAAAATCTTGTCAAGGTAAGTTCTGTGATTAAATATGTCCTCCCAATTTCTTTTTATACGAGACAATTTAAAATAGAAGTTTTATGGAGTATCTGTGCCTGCTTTAACTGTTGCAGGCCTTTCGCTTCCATTTTAATTTCACCGGATCTTATACTTTTTTGTGTACGTCCCTGCAGTTTATTGGAGCTTGTAAGGATCCTCTAATGGTGATAGTTACTGAGCTTTTACCTGGGATGTCACTCCGGAAGTACCTGGCTAGTATTCGTCCAAATCAATTAGAACTTCATGTGGCCATTAAATTTTCTCTTGACATCGCTCATGCAATGGAATGTTTACACGCCAATGGGATTATACATAGAGATCTAAAACCTGGTACCATATGGCTAGTTTGAGCTGTGCTTCACTACTGAATTTGTTATTGCTGGATAATGTATAATGGAACAAATGGCTTAGTAGTACTTTTTGAATTTATAGACATATTTTTTAAAAAAACCTATATAGGAAACATTGTGCTCTAATTGTCTCTCTGTTCAAAGTTTTGTTCAATAAAATTAGTGGAAATTGCTGCAGTAGTTTCCCTTGCTTGTTGTTATTTGTATATTGTATTCATTTATTTCTAAGTTATGCTTATTGAGTAGGCTGCAGACTTGGGTTCTCTCCAAGTTGAGTTATTAGTTCTGTTGGATTCTTCACTTAGTTCAGAAGATTGCATTCCCATGACCAGTTCATGCTATCATAAGACCAACATTTTAGAAATAAAAAATGATAAAAGAAGGAAGCTTCATCTGCAAAACAAGGCTGTACTTTTAGTCTTACATGTTTGTCCTTTTATTTATTAAGTTATTAAATTTAATATTATCCTTGCATCTGAAAATTAGTAGGTTTCATTTTTCTGGATCACATAAAGCTTATGTGGCTCAATGAGCATGCTTCATTTCTTTCATTTTTTAATAATGCAATGTCTCATTGCAGACAATTTGTTGCTTACGGCAAATCAGAAATCTGTAAAGCTTGCAGATTTTGGTCTTGCAAGAGAAGAATCTGTGACTGAGATGATGACTGCAGAAACTGGGACTTACCGTTGGATGGCTCCTGAGGTTTGTCAACTTGTTTATCTTGCTGTTTTGTATGACTTTCAATTTCTTAGTCAAGATTAGTTGAATAAACTTGATAGGGTTAATGCTTCATTTTCACAGCCCTTAGCTTCTCTTCTCTTCTCTAGCTTGGGACCTTTAAAGTAGTGCATCTTTTTCTTTTGGAAAAGTTGCATGGTTATTTAATAGAGTGCAGAACAACAAGTTATTACTCTTTTTTAGCCTTTGAATGTATTTATAGATGCATTTCAATTCTGTGCTACGTTTCACTCCTTGGTGCATTCCCAAATCTTAACTACTGTAGGGAAGGGGGAAGGGGGAAGGGGGAA